>VMDO01010735.1:0-70207 GCA_007922755.1 Pedetes capensis
AAGGAATAAAATTGACTACATATGTGGAAAGAGACGATGGACAAGCTCTATACAAAATGTCAAAACAAGACCAGGTGCTGACTGTGGATCAGACCATCAACTTCTCATATGCAAGTTCAAACTGAAGCTGAAGAAAATTAGAAAAAGTAAACGAGAGCCATGATATGACTTTGAGTATATCCCACCTGAGTTCAGAGACCACCTCAAAAATAGGTTTAATGCATTAGACACAAATGGTAGGAGACCAGAAGAGTTGTGGCATGACATAAAAGATATCATTCAAGAAGGAAGCAAAAAGTTCTTAAAAAGACAAGAGAAAAACAAAAGACCATATACATGTCAAAAGAGATACTGGACCTTGCCCTCGAACTTTGAGCAGCTAAACCAAAAGGAAGACATGAGGAAGTTAAGGAGCTAAACAGAAGATTTCAGAAGGCAGCTCGAGAAGACAAAAACAAATATTATAATTACATGTGCAAGCAGCTGGAGGCAGAAAACCAAAAGGGAAAAACATGCTCTGTGTTTCTCAAGCTTAAGGAAGTGAAGAAAAAATTCAAGCCTCGAGTGGTAGTAGTGAAAGATTCTACAGGGAAAATATTAAATGATGCAGGAAACATCAAAAGAAGATGGGAAGAATACTCAGAGTCATTATATAAGAAAGAATTGGTGGATGACCAACCATTCCAAGAGGTTGCATATGAAGAGGAACCAATGGTGTTGAAGGATGAAGTGGAAGCTGCCTTGAAAGAACTGGTGAAACACAAGGTTCCAGGAATTGATGGGATACCAATAGAGATGTTTCAACAAACAGATGCAGCACTGGAGGTGTTAACATGTATATACCAACAGGTTTGGAAAACAGCTACTTGGCTAACTGACTGGAAGAGATCCATATTTGTGCCTATTCCCCAAAAAGGGAATCCAACTGAAAGTGCAAACTATCGGACAATATCATTAATATCGCACACCAGCAAAATTCTACTAAGGATCATTCAGAAGCGACTGCAGCAGTATATAGACAGGGAATTACCAGAAAATCAAGCGGGATTCAGAAGAGGTTGGGGAACCAGGGACATCCTTGCTGATGTCAGGTGGATATTAGCTGAAAGCAGAGACTATCAGAAAGATGTCTATCTATGTTTTATTGACTATACAAAGGCATTTGACTGTGTGGATCATAATAAATTATGGATAACACTTCAGAAAATGGGGATACCAGAACACCTAATTGTGCTCATGAGAAATCTGTACATGAACCAGGAGGCAGTTGTTCGAATAGAACAAGGAAACATTGAGTGGTTTGAAGTTGAGAAAGGTGTGCATCAAGGCTGTATACTTTCACCCTATCTCTTCAATTTATACGCTGAGCAAATAATTCAAGAAGCTGGACTTTATGAGGAAGACCACGGCATCAAGATTGGAGGAAGACTCACTAACAACCTGCATTACGCAGATGACACAACCTTGCTTGCTGAAAGTGAAGAGGATTTAAAACATTTACTGATGAAGATCAAAGATCATAGCGATCAATATGGGTTACGATTAAACATCAACAAAACTAAAATCTTTACGATGGGTCAGCATGCAACTTCACAATTAATGGAGAAAAGACTGAGGTTGTCCAAGATTTTGCTTGGCTTGGCTCTATAATCAACACCCGTGGAAGCAGCAGTCAAGAAATCCAAAGACTCATTGCTCTAGGAAAAGCTGTGGCAAAAGATCTCTTTAGAGTATTGAAAAGCAAAGATGTCACATGGAAGGTGCGTCTGACTCATGCCATTGTATTTTCAGTGGCAACATATGGTTGTGAAACCTGGACATTGAACAAGAGAGACAGAAAAAGAATTGATGCTTTTGAATTGTGGTGCTGAAGACCTCTATTAAATACACCATGGGCTGCCAGAAGAACCAACAAATCTGTCCTAGAAGAAGTACAACCAGAGTGCTCCTTGGAAGCAAGAATGCCCAGACTGCATCTTACATATTTTGGACATGTAGTCAGGAGAGATCAATCACTAGAGAAAGACATCGTGTTTGGGAGAGTGGCTGGTCAACGCAAAAGAGTAAAACCCTCCACCAGGTGGATTGACACAGTGTCTGCAACAATGGGCTTAAACATAAATAAGATCGTTTGCCTGGCACAGAATCGGCAAGTGTTTCATATCTGCTGTACATAGGATCACTATGAGTCAGACTCCACTTGACGGCACCTAACAACAACAACAAATAACAAAACCCATTATCTTTTTCAGTCCTGGAGGCATCATGATGGTTTGTCAGGTATCAGTATTTGAGCTTCTTCTACCTTTCTATATTGCCCTCTTCAAAATATGGCCTCTACTAAAGGGTTATACTTGACTGTTGCATTATTAATCTATGCAGAAAAGTGAGAAAATAATAAAAGGAGGGTACATTCCTTACATGTAAGCCATATTCTAGAAGCGGCACATGGCAGCTCATCTTGTACTTTATCATCCTACTTAGTCACCTTGCCATGTACAACTACAAAAGAAATTTGGAAATTTCATTATTTTTCTGGAAAGTCTTACACTGAGTTGAAAATCCAGGGTTCTTGCATTAAAGAAGCATGGTAAAATAGATATGTCTGAACAACTAACTCTTTCTATCACAACATCAAATGTGAGTGTTAAGTAGGCAATTGTTTATACAGGCAAGGATCATATAAAACTATTTAGCCTATGCTAGGACTCTTTTATCCATTTTGTCTCAGAGTAATTGATAGTAGCTCTCCTCATATTCAAATGCATTCTGATTTGGACAACTAATTACAGCCAAACTGGAAAGAGAACTGTAAATCAGTGGAAAGATCTGGACTAAAGGTTTATTTCTGAGAATACAGAACACATATGGTATTTGAAAGCATGAAGTAGTATGAGTTGACCTGGATGTAATAGAGTAGAGGTCTGAAGACTTGATTCTAAAGTACTTTAAAATTTAAAGGTCAAAGAGTCTGAGAAGCCAGCCAAAAGGCAGAAAAAGACAAACCAATTAAGTTAAAGGGAAACCAGAGTTATGCTGGTGTCACAGAGGCCAAGGGAAGGTCACGTTTCAAACAGAAATGTAAACAATCATGGCCAATCAGGTAAAATGAAAACTGAATCTTTATTATTAGATTGGGCAATGTAAAAATCATTATGGATATTAACAATAGCCATTACTACAATGACTATCACAAAATGGAAGGAAAGCGATTGGAGAAAAGAAGCATATGCTTTTCTAAAAAGTTTTATTTTGAAAGGAAGCAAAGAAATAGTGATCAAAAAGTATTATCAATACAATTTCTTTAAAGCCAGGGTATATCTTAGCATGTAGGTATGCTGAAGAGAATGATTCAATAAAAAGTCAAAATACATTATCCCTAGAAATGGAGGTAGCAATGATGGGATTCAAGCCTTGAGAAAATTAGAGAGGTGAACTATAGCAAATAAGCATAGGGGCAGGCTTCATAGAGAAGTCTACTTTTTCTCTTGTTTTAAAATTAATTTTAACTGATACACAGCACCCAGATACACACACACACACACACACACACACACACACACACACACACATAGTACAATATGAGGTTTGCTCTCATGTGTCTTTTAGCTTGTTATGCTGTGGGGCTTGAGTTTTACTGTGATGCTGAAATCAAGGCCATTGGTATTTCAGATATCAGCAGGGCCACTCATGGCTGAGCTTCCAGATTAAGAAAGACTAGGGAGTAGGACCTGGTAGCCCCCTTCCAAAACTATTAGGCCTTGAAAACCCTATGAATAGCCGAGAAGCACTGTCAATATAGTGTCAGAAGATGAGTGCTAGAAGTTGGAAGTCATTCAAGAAACAACTGAGAGAGAGTTGCTGCCTCAAAATAGAGTACACCTTAATGACAGGAATGGAGTAAAGCTCCTGTGGACCTGTTTTTCCTGACGCAGCACTTAAAATGAGAAGAAATATAATGGCTACAACACTGGGCTCAAATGTAAGAAGACTATGTGCATGGCACAGTGTTGGATAGTGTTTTATTTGTTCTGTTGTACACAGGGTTGCCATGAGTCAAATCTGACAGGATGGCACCTAATAACAAACACGATGTTTGGATACATGTGCATTATGTAATATTTAAATCAGGTGAACTCTCTTATCTCCTCAAACACTTATCATTTATTTATGGCAAACACATTCAAAATCTTTTCTTCTAGTGTTTTAAATATATAGTTAATAATTGTTACCTGTAGTTACCCTACTGTGTAAAAGTACACCAAAACTTCTTACTCCTTTCTGATGTTAAATTAATGTACATTGCTCAACCTTTTCCTATCCTCCCTCCCTCCTACTCTCCCTATCTCTGGTAACCACCAATCTTCTTTCAGCTTCTATGAGGTCAGATCTTTTAGATTCCACATGAGCGAGATCATGCCATACTTGTATTTCTATTCTTGGCTTAATTACTCAATGTGTGGACCCCCAGTTCCACCCATATTGTCACAAATGATAGGGTTTCATCCTCTTTCATGGATGAGCAGTAATTTGTTTCATATATATACCATATTTTCTTTATCTATTTATCAGCTAATAGGCTCACTTTTTTATTATTCCATTTCTTGGTTATTGTGAATAGAGTTTCAGCATGCATGGGCATGCAGATTTCTCTTTGAGAAGATCATTTTTGGAAGGAAAAGCCACTAGAGCAGTGGCTTGGTAGATTTAATAGTGAATGCATGTTGAAATGCTCTTTTGTTCTTCTACTTTGTCCCAAAATAAGCCACCATATCATCACTGTAGAGTGAGGAAGGAACATCAGAACGTGGAAGTTCAGGTGGGAGAAAGTTGTATATGTAAGAACTTTCTCCTCATTGAATTTTAGGATCGGTAGCATTGGTGCCATCTGAGAGCTTGCTAGAAATGCACATTATCAGGTATGTAGCAGATACATAACTTGCATTTTATCAAGTTCTTTATTTCTCTTGGATATGTTTTGGAAAGGTTGAAAATAAAATGTGTTCCCCCTCCAAGTCTTCCTTCTGTCAGTAAATGGCACCATGATTCTGCCTTCTGCTTATGCCCCACATTGTGAGAACAGTCTCAGTTCCTCTGAGCCTCTTGTAACCATACTCCAAACCTTTAGGAAGTCCAGCAGACTCTACCACCTGAATCAACCCACAGTGTGTATTTTTTCCACCTTTCTCAGGCATGTCAGGTGACGAACCACATCACCTCCTCCTGGATGAGTTCAGCACCTTTCTCCTTTCTCTCACTGTTTGAACATCTAAAGCCCTATGGTGACTTTTCTTCTCCATATTACAAGAGTGACAGAAAACCAACTGGGACAACTGAAACTTTTAGTGGACTTAAAAACCACCTCAGCTGGGACAATTATAGCAATTTAGGGTGTTTTGCACTGAGAAGATAAGCCTGGGATTGGGAAGAGGACAATTTATTTCTACCTTCAATAATAGAAAGAAAATAATCACTAAGATTTTCTCAGTTCCAAGGAGCCACCAACTGGGCAACATACTTGAAGTCTATAATCTCCATTTTTTTAAATTACACTTCATAACACTCTCCATGTAATCACACACTCCATGGCATGAAATTAGAACTATGAGCAACGGAATGATTAAAGAAACAACTCTGAGTCTGATGCATGGTTTGAAATCAGGTGTTTTTAAGTGAGAGTACCTCGTGGAATGCATGCTGGAATATTGAAGTGCAGTGAAGACAGGTGTGGGCACAGGTGTGGAGAGGATCAATCACCAGGTGTGCAGGGTGGCTGCATGAGTGCGGAGTACATGGCATCATCCAAATTCCACACATCCGTTAATCACTGAAACACAGAATTTCTTCCCAATTTGGAAATTGTGTGAGCCTATTCTCTAAGTAATGTGTAAAACATTCCATGGTTTGGTGCATCATTCAGCTTTCCATCACTATCACAAATACCTGTGATAATCAGCTTAGAAAAAAAGAAGGTTTACTTTACCATTTTGGGACTCCAATCTAGGAATAGCAGGGCCCTTGTGTTTGGGCCCATGGAGAGGCAGCATGTCATGGTGGGGAAAGTACTGGGCAAAGATTCTCACCTCATGGCTGGGACACAAAACCGACCAAGAAGAGGAGGTAGGGACCCTCTAACCCGGTCAAGAGTGCCCTGCAACAGCAAGAAGAACCACCACTATGCCTCCACTCTAGTTTCCACAAACTCCTAAAAGCATGAGTCCAGGGAACCACCATTAACATGGTTGGAGCATTGGAGCACACTTAAGATCCAAACTATAGCATGTGGGTAGGAAGAAAGTGTTCCTGCCAGATTGGGGAGGGGGATCATTAAACTACTAGGGAAGTGCAGAAATGTCCAAAATTTCAAAGGCTATTTGAGCCTTGGTCTTATGGTTAAGACCTAAGTAATGAAATTGGAGCTGACAAGAAACTAAGAAAGATCCAAATCCAACAAAATCATCATACAGATTAAGGATTGTTCAAGCTTACACAGACAGTTGTTGTTGTTGTTGTTGTTGTTAGGTGCTGTCGAGTCGGTATCTGACTCATAGTGACCCTCATAGGGTTTTCAATGGCTGAGTGCTTCAGGATTGCCTTGGGAGTGGATTGCCAGGCCCTTCTCCCATTTTTGCGGTGCTGGGAATTGAACTTGGGGCCTCAGAGACTGCAGCGCATCACTCTAGCCACTGAGCTAAATCCCAACCCTACACAGACAATAGAAGATATATTTCTGGGTAACTAATCCAGATGATAATTCCATTATACTACTGTACACTGGAATATTATATACATACACTTTACTTTTGGGTACTTTAATATTCTGAAAGATCCTTGTTCACACAGCCTATTTTCTCTGAGTCCTACACTCTAGCTACTGTTTTTCCCCAAACATTCTGCTTTCTGAAGATTCTCTTCTTTTAAATCTGCTCTTTGTTTTGCCCACATTACATTTTCTCCTTCTCCATCTGAATCCCTCTACTTTGTGAAATTTTCCTTCCTCCAGGGAAGGCTTTCTTTCATTGCCATTTTGAAGGGTGCTATTCTTCATTACAGACTTAATACAGTAATTAAATTTAGCTTGTTTAATTGCCAGTTCCTCTGCTCACTGATGCCAAGAACCCTGTTTTTCATTTTCATATAAACTCTAAATATTAAGTAGAAAAATTGACATGCAGTAGGATTACAAAATGTTTGTTGAATAAATTATCAAGTGACAACCCCATATTTATACCAACTTGAACTCCCAAAATTGTTTGCAAAATAAAGACTGAGCATTTATTGATTGTCAGCATGCTGGGAATATTTAAAAGAATATTTTGGATTATATGAAAGAGAAATTTATATAGTTCCCTGCCTCATACTTTAGAAAATAACCTTTATTGATAATATAGTTTGAATATGAAATATCTCTTGGATGCTCTGTGTTGAATGCTTGGTCCCCAGGTAATGAACTATTTGGGGAGGTTGTGGAAACTGCGGGAGGTAGGGCCTAGATGGAGGAAGTTGGTCCCTGGGGACATGGCATTGCATGGCATACCTAGCCCCTTGTTACTCTCTTTCTGTCTGCTTCCTGTCAGCCATGATGTAAGTAGACTTCTCCTCTATATGCTTCTGCCACCATGATGTTCTGCCTTTCCATGGGCCTGGAATCAATGGAGCCAAGAACTCATGGGCTGAACCCTCTGAAACCATGGACAAAATAAATCTTTCCTTTCTTACATTGTTTCTGGCAGGTATTTTATCATAGTGACAAAAAGCAAACACAACTGGATAGAATATAGCTATTAGAAAGCAACAGTAAAATCTAAAGTCTATCTCAGAAGTATAAAACAAACCAGATGCAAATATGACCAAGAAAAGAAGACAATCAGATAGATTCTGAAATACCTTGATTTTCCTCTTTCCTGACTTCTTTTCTACCTTCTGCTTAAATAATGAAATTTCGTATTTGATTACACTGATTTTTATTGTCTTCCATTGCTCTATGTCTATAATACTTCTTTCACCAAAACTGAAGCCCTACAGAGGAAAGAGCCATCCCTCAGGAAAGATATTTTCATGTAGCCTATATGTAACTAAGCCTGCAGCAGCCATACCACTATGGCTTCTGATCCGGTCAGATCTCGGAAGCTAAGCAGGGTCAGGCCTGGTTAGTACTTGGATGGGAGACTGCCTGAGAACACCAGGTGCTGTAGAGAAGGGAGAAGGACCTGACAACCCACTCCCAAAAAGCAATCAGCCATTGAAAACCCTATGAATAGTAGAGAAGCACTGACAATAGTATTTCCTCTGTTGTACATAGGGTCACTATGAGTCAGACACTGACTCAACAGCACTTAACAACAACATATTTAACTAATGATCAATAGACTGGTACTTAATATTTTGTTTATAATCTGTTTTGAATACTGCAGATATTTAATATAGTTACCTAATCATAGTTTTAGAGTGATTATTTAAATATTGGTGCTCAATAGTAACAGTATTAGAAAGATATATAAGAAGGATTTTGGAATCACCCCAGGGGCCCTCTTCCCCTTATTCCGTGAAGTCAGATGACTAATCTTTCACAGACCATACTGAAGACTAGATGTATGTTCTCAGGAAAAAACTGAACCACCATAACTGGACTCAGGGAAAACAGATATAGAGAGGACAGGGATAAAGCGTCATACAGAAATTGTAAAGTGCACATTTTTACATGTAAAAGTGAGATTTTCTGCTATCTTTGCAGCTTGATGCCCAGAATGCTTGAGACAATCCAACTTACAACCCAGCTCAGGTGATCATTTGGAGGACCCCACTCTGTATACTATACCAGCCACCAAGAAACAAAGGCCACAGTAAATTTGGTTTCTCTCACTGAATAAACAGATTCGTTGACACTTCATGCTATGAAAAAAATCTTACTGGTTGGAAAGTTGTATGAATATACACAGTGCTTTAAATGAGCATTATTTGCAACTCGTTTAAAAAACATGTATTATTTTACAATATAAAACCAATAATTACTGAAAGGTTCCAAATCAAAAATAACTCAAATAAAACTAATTAAATATTCTTTAAAAACCATTTAACTGACCAGAAGTCAGCTTTAAGAAAATAAAAATATCTTCACAGGATACTTTGAAAATAGTTAAAAAAAAAAAAAAAGACTCAAAGAATCTGGATTTCAAAACTGAAAATAGGATAGCATAGAAATTACAACAAAACTGCTAGAAAATCAAGGAAATTTCCCATAAAATAGAAAAGACAATCTAAAAGAGCCGGAACACAGAGGATTCAGGGGATGTGTTTCTATGAATTAAAATGGGACTGAATAATTACTTGATGTGACCAATTATATGGAAAGAAATTTTATAGTTGTATTAGAGTCTAGAAACTTTCTAATTTGACAAATGTTAAGTGAGGTTTTTAATGCCTCAGGTGATAGTGTCCTAGATAGATATTTTAGGATGCATTAACAGTCAAAACAGTATCTGCCATATTAGACTATGCGATTTTTAAAAAGTTCGGCAATTATTAACTACAAGAAAATAAAACAACATACAAGAAATAAAATGTAAGCATATTATACTGCATGGAACAGCTAAGAACAATCTCTACATAGCCATCTACATGTAAAATATTTTAATTCTGGGTCTCAGTTTGTTATTAGAACAAAGATGTACTGTTTAGAATCACTAAGTCTGGAGTTTGGTTCTGACCTAGAATTTACCACTTGGCATCAATAATGATATTTATTCCAGAAATTGGAGTTATATTAAAAAGAGTGAGTGAGCCAGGCACGGTGGTGCACGCCTATAATCCCAGTGGCTCAGGAGGTGGAGGCGGGAGGATCACAAGTTCGAGTCCAGAGGTAGTCTCTGTAATTTAGCGAGACCCTGTCTCAAAAAGTCAAAAAATTAGGCTGGGGGCGCAGCTCAGTGGTCCAGCACTTGCAGAGCATGCAGGCGCAAGGCCCTGGGTTCAACCCCCAGTACTGCCAAAAAAAAAAAAAAAAAAAGAAGAAGAAGAAGAGTGAATGAATGTTTCTTCTTGTTTTCAAATCTCTTCAATTATCATACTTTCATTTAATTTTTTTTTCTCATTTTTAAGCTAGAAATGCTGGAGCATGAACTCATGGCAAAATAGGTCAAATGATATTATTTTGAAATAAATTTTATATTTTCACTATGATTAAATCATTGGCCTGTATTCCACATGAGTAGCAACATGAGATGCATCTAGAAAAGTGCCTAGTTATAATTTGACTTATATGTAATATAAATAGCTGTTTTTCTTAATCTAGGATAAATTACATATTTTATCTCAAATTTCTTACAAGTAACATCCTTAAAGAAAGGAATTGCACTTTCATAATTTTAAAAATCAACAATTTAAAATATTTGACTAAGTTGAATTATTTTTGATTGACATTATTATGTCTTTATGTTTTAATTCCATTTCTTCCACCATCTCCTAACTGATAATTTTAAAACTGAGTGTTTCCTGGATTAAACCAAATAATGTTGACCTGCTACCACCCCTCTATTTAAAAGATGATACATTTGGGGTTCAGTATGTTTTTATAGATAATGTAGTAAAAATAGCTGACTTTCTCATGTTCTGGTGAACTTTAATTGAAATACTGCTTGTTAATCTGTTGCAGGTTTGTTAAAGAAACTGTACTTTATTATAACGGTGTGATGATAATTATAACTCTCTTCAGAGGACATATCCTTAGGGCATTAATTTAACTTTCCCCTAAGCAGGAATAAACTCCATACTCACTGAGAATATGTTTTATACTGCCAAAGATTAGGCAAACCACATTTCCAATAATCGTACTGAAGGTACTATAAATGAACTTTCTGTCTTTATTGAAAAGCTTCAGTACATAATACATATACCATTAAGCTCATTTTGCATTACTCCCTTCCAACATGGAAATGATTTGAACTGCATGCACTAACCTCTTAAATTATACCTGTTTTTAAATGCTGTGATTTTGATGCATTTCACTTTTCTACACACCCACCAATCATTCAGGGATCAAACTTGGCAGCTATTTGCCATTAAACATTTCATCAATAGATTGTTCTTTTATAGCTTGTTACATTTTAAAATGTGCTTGAGTTAATTAAACACAACTGTGAAACTAAGCAGAAATTTAATTAACATTCTTTAATGGCTTTTGGAAGGACATTATTATTAACAAAAACGTATTTGAAATAACTCAAACCAGAGCTATATTTATTATCCCAGGCTTTTAGCATTTGTTACTAAAAGACACCTCTTATTTTTACATGTTTCATTTTATATATGCTTCCTATAAAATGCTGAGATATAGAAGGCCATACAGTAAACTTCTTGGAACACAGGCTGTTTTATAAAGATAGGAATAGAGATAAGTCTGATTAATAAATCCATTTATTGAAAATATTTAATGTTTATATCTTGATATAAGCCAAGTTATAATATTTAATTCTTTAAGCACTTCTAAGTGCTTGTTGTAAGAGCAAATAAAATGCATTATTTGTAAAATTCATGTAGCATAAAAAAGATAGTTAAAAGTAAAAGAACAAGAAAATCTAGTAATGTTACCTGTTCACTTGAGTAACTTGGTTCTCTTAGATTCCCACTGATCGTGGGCCTGAGTATCTGCTGCAAGCTTTATGAATTTCAGTTGTTGTAGGCAGTTCAGCAGGTCAGGAGAACCACCCCACTTGATGTGTGCTTCAGCAACATGGCACAATTATTACCGATTACTTGAGACTGGGGCACACGCCTCCTCTGAGGATTAATTTACCTGATTTCAGATTGGCGCAGGACAGTTTCTAGTACTTTAGTCCCCACAGACCTGACACTTTAATTACGGTGTGCAGTATGTGCTGGAGACTCTTCCTGCACAGTACTGCAAAATGGTTTTGTGTCAAAAATTATGCAATTCAGATCAACTTTATTAAGCAAAAAGTCCTCATGAATTTCTGTTGTGATACTGCTTGTGAACAAGCACTGGTTTTTCTCCCACTGTGGGTGCGAATTATTCTCAAGTTGCTGAAAAGGGCTCATGTATGCACACACTCCGCAGTGGGAGAAAAGCCAGGATGGAAAAGGAGAAAATTTATTGATGACTACTATCACCCACCCCAGCTTGCAGGGCACAGGCTGCCCGGTGTTTAACTTCAGATTAAAAAAAAAAAAAAAAAAAAAAACCAAAAAAAAAAATAAAAAAAAAAAAAAAAAAAAAAAAAAAAAGAAAACCTAAACAAAAAATCCTAAACAAAACCTAAACAAAAAAATTATTTGCTTTTGTATCATAAGTAAAAAATAGTGAAACCAAAATAAGATAAATATTTCATTTCAATATTTAAATGTTATCAATTCAAGACACTGAAACAAGAGAATAAAAATTAATTTAAGCTAATAGCAGAAAAAAAATCCAATGATGTCTCTAAGAAGTGGGCCCACACTGTGGATATATTTGGTGGGTAATTACTTCTTTTGTTTTTCTGTACTATTTAAATTATGACTATTATATGGATTTGACTAAGTGATTTTAAGAGTTTAAAACAAATCCAATGGATACTTTCCAGCACTTACTAGAGGGTATTTTTTTCTTTTTAAATTCTTTTTTGTGGTACTGGAAAGTTGAACCCAGGGCCTCACACATGCATTTCACAAGGGCTCAACCACTGAGCTGTACTCTTAGCCTATTTATTTTTTACTTTTTTATTTTGAGGTGGGGTCTCTAGCTAAATTACTCAGGCTGCCTCAGGCCTTGAACTTGCAATCCTCCTGCCTCTGCCTCCTGAGTCTCTAGGATTAAACACATGCACCACCATGCTGTGCTAGCTTGAAAGGTATTTTAAAGGAGCTGTTTAATGTAAATTACAGTAATTGTCCTAAGAGGAGACCACACCTCAGCTGTCTGTTATTCAAAGACAAGTCTCTTCTCTTCCATTTTCTTCACAGGCAGGCCCTGTGTAATCCTTTTCCCTTCCTGTTACTCCCTTCTGACGAATAAAATTTCCAAGGGGTGACATGGTGTGACTTCTGGGGCTTTCATGAGAAACCCTGCAGCCTTCTCTTGGGCATCTTCTAACCTAACCGTCAGAAGTTTCCCCATAAAACCCAGTCGCCAGTCTGTAAGCAGCCATGTGGGCAGGTCATATTGGGCCCTCTAGCTGGCTGTCCCAATGACCTCAGGACACAGTCAACATCAGTTGCTACCCATGTGGTTGGGCCACCTTGGCATACAGCTCATTTGACCCTCCAGATGTCTGACCTCAGCCTGGCCACACCTGTACTGGACACCACAAGCAACAACTGGCCAACTGAGCTCAATCACTGCACAGAAATGTGGGAAATAATAATTTTTTGTCTTGAGTTTTCAACCAATTCATTTTATAACAAGTGCACGTGGGAGGTTGACAGAATCTGAGCCAAGTTTGTCACCAAATCTCTCCCTGTGTTACTCTACCCCTTTATTCAGCTATTGCCGGGAGCAGTGGCTCACGCCTACCATCCCAGTGACTGGGGAGGTGGAGGCAAGAGGACAGTGAGCTCGAGGCCAGAGGCAGCCTGCATAACTTAGAGAGACCCTGCCTCAAAATAAAACGTAGAAAGTGGGCTGATGGTGCAGCTTAGTGGTAGAGCACTTGTAAAGCAAGTGGTAAGGCCCTGGGCTCAACCCCCAGATACCACACATACACAAAAATTCAACTATTTCAACAGAATTACATAAGGATAGGATATAGGTGACTTGTCTCTTTGAACACTTGGGTTTTTATAAGTGTAGCTCATTCTCAGGGATCAATCAGCACTTAGGGTGGACAGACACTCAGCTTCATTCCTAATACCGTTTCACACCAAACTAATCACATCTGCAGTTAAAGAAAACAAATTTCTTAAGTCTGAGCTGAGGTGGCAGAGGGTAAACATAGCAGTATTATGAATCTAACTAAAGAATTATTAACTTCCGAAAAACAAAGTATGGGCACAGACTATCACATTCTCCAGGTGAGAATCTACCTCATGACATGACTCTGCTCTGGTGTGGACAGAAATTATACTCAGGAAGAACATGGAGGTTTGGTTTGGGGGAAGGGAAAACTCAAGGGACTGCACTTCTAGAAGTAAATCATCACCATTTTAAGACTTCAGAAGTGGAGGGAAAGGATGTTAACATTCTGAAGGGGGCATTTGAGAACCACACTCACAACGACAAATTTCAATTCTAATTCTGTAGCCAAAGTTTATTTAAACTTTTAACTTTTTAAAACTTTAAACTTTAAAACTTAAAACTTAAAACTTTAAACTTTAAAATTTAAACATTTTCTTTCCAGGTTTGTATCCAGCTTGCAAAAACTGGTAGATCCATAGGAGATGGTTTATTATTCTATTTAGTGACAGTACAATTCAAGGAAAGGATGTTGGTGTTGCTGGGTGTCATCGAGTTGGATCCAACTTGTAGCAACCCTATGTACAACAGAACAAAACACTACCCAACACTGCCATGCACACAATCTTTTTATGTTTGAGCCCAATGTTACAGCCACTGTGTTTCTTCTCACTTTGAGTTGTGCCACATCAGCAAAAGGATGCCCTAAGGGCTTTACTCCATTCCCATCATTAAGTCCAGCTCTACTTTGAGGAGGCAATTCTTCCCCAAGTATTTCTTGAAGGCCTTCTAGTCCAGGGGGTTCATTTTCTAGCACTATATTTGACAGTGTTTCTCTGATATTCATAGGGTTTTCAATGGTTGTTTCAGGAGTGAGCGACCAGGTCCTTCTCCCTAGTCTGCCTTAGTCTGGAAGCTCAGCTAAAACCTTTCCACCATGGGTGGCTCTGCTGGTATCTGAAATACCAGTGACATAGCTTTCAGCATCACAGCAATATGCAAGCCCCCACTGCAAGACAAGCTGACAGACACGTGGGGGATTAAAAGGCTATCTACTTTTAAATGCAAAATATGAATATATAATATCTTGGGAGTTTAGTTATTTTACTTCTTACTGTATGTATTTTACTTCCTACATAAATAATGTCAGTGACTAATCTGGTTTATATTGACCATGTTGTTGTTAGGTGCCTTCAAGTAGAGTCCAACTCATACCAACCCTATATAGAACAGAACAAAATACTTCCTGACATTCTGCCATGCCTGGGACTATGCCAGTACTTCTCTGCTGTTTATAGGGTTTTCAAGGGCAGATTGTTTCAGGATTGCTCAGGGATGGATTGCCATGACCTTCTCCCATTTTTGTGGTGCCAGGGATGGAACATGGGGCATTAAAGTGCGGAGCAGCACTCTACCAGCTGAGTTAAACCCCAACCCTATATTTCCCATAAGACTTTTTTTTAAAACTTTTACTTATTGAATGTACTTGAAAAGTCACAGTATTGGAGTTAGATTAAAGATGATGAATTGATACGAAACAATGCCAAGATTTCCTGAAATTAAAGAAAAAAATACCCCACATACTGGAGAGGAGAAAAAAATTTCTATAACAACTCTGGAAAATTTCAAGGGGCTGTAAAATATCCTGACTAGCAAGATAGTTCTAAATACTCATGGAGGAGAGATAAACAATGAACAAGCCACTTTCCCCATAAAGCATGAGCAGCCCCAAACTAAGGATGTAAAGTGATTTCAAGCCATGATTCGGAATGTAGAGGAATTATTAGTCAATAAGACTGTAAAGACATTTTTAGGAAAAAATTCAGAATTTCTTTAAACTCTAAAAAACACTTCTTTCCTTTAAAAAATTTACATACTCACTGAGATATAATTGACAAATAAAAACTGTATTATTTATATTATACAATGTTTCAATGTAGGTGGACATTTTAAAATAATTACCAGAATCTAGCTAATCAACACAGGTATCACCTCATGTAGTTACCTTTGTGCGTGTGTGTCTTTCAGAACATTTAAGATCTACTATTTTGCAAATTTCAAGTTCTCAGGGCAGTGTTAACTATATTCACCACACTGTATGTTAGAGCTCTAGAACTCTTTTTCTGCACAATTGAAACATTGTACCCTTTGATCAATATGCTTTTCATTGGAAGTAATTCGAGATTGTGATCCAACAAAACAATAGAGAAAACAAAGAGAAAGTAATATATTTATTTCTGAGTTCAAGTCCCTTCTGGCACATCCTTATAATCCCAGCTACTCAGGAGGCAGGTGGAGGCAGGAGGATTGCAAATTTGAGACCAGAGGTAGCTTGTGCAACTTAGCAAGACTTCATCTTCAAATTAAAGAAATAAAAATCAAAAGAATGCTAGCGGTACAGCTCAGTGGTGGAGCACTTTCAATGGTGTGTGTGTGTGTGTGTGTGTGTGTGTGTGTACGGATTTCTAGCACTACAGATCCCATTTTGAGGAGTAAAGGGCAAATCCAGGAAGGAAACAGGACAGCTCCGGGCCTTGACAACACACAGCACCTTCTTGGGAGGTAGAGACTGATAGGAGAGAGTTATAGGAAATCCTTTCCTACATGACAGTTCTCTCTTCCACAGATAAACATAACAAAGGTTAATATGCAGAAACAATTCTCTCTTTCAGGGAATTTTGATGCTATTCATTAATTAGGAATATATGTGTATTTCATAGTAGTGTTTTGCTTTTTGTTTGCTTATTTGTCAGATGTATATTCTAGATTAACTCTAAAGAAACAATTTTTTGATTACACATGGAAATTCTGAATTTAAGTTATTAAGTTTGATTTTAAGAAAATGCAAGATTTTTATTTAAAAATAAGTGTGGTTTTTTGCTTGTTTTAAATCTAAATGTGTGATGCTGATGTGATGTAAACCCATCTTTAATGAAAGGAAGCTCTCTGAACACTCAGATGAATGTTTTCCAGAATGTCAATCAAGCTGAGAGAGTATGACTGCTCAGTACAATGAGTTGAAAATGCCTCAGGGACAAAAGCTTCAAGCAACTGCAGGCTTCATATTTGGAAGCCAAGCAGGCTTGGAAGTGCAACACCTCTATGCCAGCTCTCATGCAGCCAGTCTGCCTTCACCTGGCCATCTTCAGACATCATTGCTGGCCATTTGGTTTATTTGAGGGGACTGAACAGAGCATTTAACATTACAGAGAAACTTTTCACTTATATCCTTAATTCTGGCTTTTAAAAGAGTGACCTGCTATATCAGTGTGGAGTTTCTCTGATCTGTATGTAATTTCCTATTACCACACTGTCAGAAATTTAAGCATCATTTTAGGAATTTAGCACAAATATTATTTTATGAGATCCTTGAGTTGGAGGTTCTATGTTTTAAAATCTGAAAGAATAACTTCCCTTTCATTCACAATGGCTCAGGTGTTTTTCTACAGTTTATAAGGTCTATAAACTGTATAACAATAATTGTGTAAATAATACACATTTGTACTGAGGCAGAGCATGGCAATAAAACTTTAAATGTGTCTATTTAGAAGAAAAATTGCTTTGGATTAATTTATAATCTTTCTTTTCCTCCAGTGTTCAGGGTAGATTACAGGACCTCCTGCATGCTAGGCAAGGCCACTGCCACATAGCTGTGTCCCTAGAGAAATTTTATTTTTTATTTTGAAACTGGGTCTTACTAAATTACACAGGCTGCCTCTGGCCTTGAAACCTAAATCCTTCTGCCTCAGTGTCCCTGGTAGCTGGAACTAGAGGCATGAACCACTGTGCCCAGCTCTAATTTATAATCTTTTCAAGAAACGACTCCTGTGTGAAGTTGTATTTTAAGGCTGTCATGTCAACAGTAGAGACAAGATGTAGCACCTGCCTTAAGAACTGCTGTATAAAATCTGCAACTATATCTGATATTCCTTTTTAATGAGATCTTTAAGCTTTCAACAAGATTTACTACCTTTGTTTCAAATGGAAGGTTTTCTTGTATTTTGCTACATGATACAAATATAAAGTGCAAGAGATAAATTCATATTTTATATTTTGAGGGATACATCTTCTTCATAAAGTAGACTATACCTACCTAGGGACTATTCCCTAGACACAAACCAGTTAATATTTTGCTGTTAGATGGTAAATAAAGCAATCTGAACTTTCATGGCTCCCAACAGATTTTGCATAAAACAACATTAAAGGAACGCCAAAATGAGAACCAAGATGACTGAGTGAGGAGATAAGGTTTCACCAGTGTGTCTCTGGGAGCCTCTGTCCTTACCAGAAACACTGCAAGAATAATATTTAAAGTAAGAGTTATTCCTACTACATTGAAAAGAACTAAATAAATTGTCATTATTTCTCTGACACAAGTATTAAATAGATATTAACTCCATCCTTCTTTCAGTCAGTCCTTATTTTTGTTTTTCTCCCTCTCCCTCTCAGGTGTCCTGAACCTGAAATTTTCATTCAAAATCTCTGAGACTATTTGTAAGTATAAAAAGTTAGAAAGAAAAACTAGATAGTTTAATACCTAGCAAGATTCACAGGCATTTATTTGATTAAATTACGATTTAATAATTATGACATTGTTTACAATTACTGAGATACAGTATATTTGGACCCAACTTGATGGCACCTAACATTTTTAAGTCACATTTTTGCATTTCTTGCACATATTCCATAGTAACAAAGAACTAAGATATTAAAATGTTTAACCAAGTTTAAATGATAAAAATAATTACATGAGACTAATTTGTAATTTCCTAGGCTTAAGTTTGTTGCAAAGATAGCTAATTAAAGTAATCTTAAGATGCCCCTAATTTTACTTTCATTTTTAGTATTTTGTCTTTATCTCTAATGAAGAACCCAAAACAATAGCTAAATGTATTGCATATTTGAAAAGAAAATCTGTTTGCCGTTATCTGAACTCTTAGCTACTGACCAATTTTCTGTGACCTATATTTTGAAGGACTTTGTCAAAATAAATTAATTTCAAAGTCATCTACTTATATTTCTTATGATGCTATGAAACTGCTAGGTGCTGATTAAATGCTACTTGAATTTGTTAGTTGAATGACTTGAATAAATTCAGCTCTAGCACATCTTCTGATGAGAAATTGAGTCAATCCATTCTAGCCAAGGGAAAGAAATCTGACTCAAATAACAAAAACGTACTTATGTTAAACACACATAAAATTTTCCAAGGCTGATCATTTAGATGCAATATGAATTAACAAGCTGATTTCAATTTACTTGGCATTTCTAAATAGGAAGGACACATTTGAAATAGGTGCGCTATCAGTTTCCTATTGCTGCTGTAAACACTCACAAAAACTTAGCTCAAACAAGACAAATGTACTTAACATTCCATGGGTTGAAGTCTCCCTGCAATTAGATCTAAATCTCTATCAGCAGAGCCTTCCCTTTCTGGAGGCTCCACGAGTGAATTTTTATCCTTTCCTTTTCCCATAGTGGAGGCCTCGATAGTCTACATTTTACACTGCCCTTCCTTCTTCAGAGCCAGCAAGCCACATCTTCTTTGCCTTTTCTCCACAACTGCTTCTTCCTCTGACTGCTTTTACGTCTTTTATTTTCGAAACTCACCTGATTCCACTGGACCCATCTGCAGATCCAGCAGTCTTTCCTATATTACTGGCAGCTGGTGAGCAACCTGAACGCCAACTACAACCATCAGCCCCTTCTTTTTCTATAAAACTTAACATATTCTTTCATTCTTAAAAACAGAATGTGGGCTCTACCTATCATGGTAGGATACCTATTTTCTTTTTAAAGGCAAAGGCTTGCATTTGAATAGTTTGAGTACTGAACACAAGGAGGATGATTTGAGATGGAGAAGCAGGAAGCAAATGAGGGAGCCATACTAGTGCAGGGGTGTGTTACCCAGCTGGTCACCTTTGTGGCCAATGGGGGCTCAATTCTACTTGCGATCCTTGGTAGGACTCTGTAGGGTGTAATACAGAAATGTTTGTCCAAGGAGTAAAGAGAGTAGTATTTATATAGTAGCTCCTACTTTGCTGTGAGCTAACCATTTGTACTTCCAGATTTTTACCTGTTGGCTAAGCATGTTCCTAAATAAAACAAAACAAAACAAAATCCTATCCTGACAAAGAAGCTCTTGAGCAAAAAGTGACAAGTAAACAAGGTGGCTGGGGCTAGTTTTCATCAGCTTACACAGTGTGTCCTAGTAATGATTCAAAGAACTAGGGACCAGAGATGTAGTTCAGTGCTGAAGCAGTTGACCAGCATGTGTGAGGCATGGGGTTTGATCCCCAGGGCTGAAAAAAAAAAAAAAAAAAAAAAGATAAAAAGAAAGACCTATATCTCTTTCTGTCATTCTTACAGTCAGGGTTATAAACAAAAATGAAGTGGTCTGCAAGGTAAGACCTGTCAAAAAGGTGCAATTAAATCTAAAGAAGTCTGAATTGTTTTGGGTTTTATCTATAAAATAAGGATCATAGGAATGGGGTTTATATAATAGAAAATACCTAACAGGGTTTCATGACTTAACTAATTCATAATAGGTTTTGTACTCAAGGAAAATGAAACCAACTGTAGGGAGCAGAATTGGTAGTTACACTGCCCCAAATCAGACAGTTAATGGCAATATGCTGTGGTGATGGGTTCATTCATTCAGGACAGAACCTCAGTCCAGGGTTCAGGGTCTCTGGATTTAGAGGAAAAAGGCCCAGCAGAAGAATCTGGAAGTACAGCAACAGCAGACTGAATGACTCCAGGTGTTTAGAATGGAGCAGCAAGCAGCAAACATAATGAAGGCTGCATCATGTGATATTGATAATGATGCTGAAGGTGATAGTTATGTATTGGCTTTCTGTATTATTTTTGCATTAGTGATGCTTCTTTTCAGGCTTGACTTTTAACTAAAGTTCTGGTCATGCATTTAAAGCTGACTACAAGACGGAACAGCCTGTAGCTGTGGCACTGTGGCATCATATCCCATCAGATCTCAGAAGCTAAGCAGGTTCGGGCCTGGTTTGTCCTAGGATAGGAGATCACCGGCCTTGTCCTATAATGGGAGTCCACCTGGGAACACCAGGTGCTATAGGCTTGGGAGAAGGACCCAGCAGCTCACTCCCAAAAAACAATAGCCATTGAAAACCCTGTGAACAGCAGAAAACTGACAATACAGTTTCGCCTATCGTACGTAGAGTCGCTATGAGTGGGACACTGATTGGACTCCATGGTACTTAACAAAAACAAGATGGAACAAGTTGTATTTTTACCCTGTCCTTGTGTCCACATCCTTTCCTATGTAGCTTTGAGTTTCTCTGTTGTTATTATGTGCCATCGAGTAGGGTCTGACTCATAGCGACCCTCACAGGGTTTTCAATGGCTGACTTTTCGGGATTGCCTCAGGAGTGGACTGCCACTTTCATGAAAATTTTTAAGTAAAATATACAAAAAGCACACAGTGTAATCATATTTAAACATAAGTATACTTATGTAAAAATAGAGACACCTCCAAATTCTAGTCTCAAATTCAACTTATTAGAAAAAATGAGTACTCTATTTTTGCAAATTCTCTCTTCAATACTGAAAAGACAGACTGCTTAATATTTCTAACAAAAATTTAAATTAAGGAACTATTTTACTTTAAGGTTGCTTTTTAAAAATATGTACTTTTGACAGTTATTTTCTTTGTTTATTGATTCTATTCCTTCAATTTTCATAGTTATTTTTTCAGAGCAGTCTATTTTTTTTACCTCTTAAAGATATGAACGCCTTAATTTTTGTCTTCTTTTTCTCAACATGTTATATAATGTTTTAATGGTGAACTTATCCTCAGCAAAAACTGTTTTCAATGGATAGTTTTTTGGGGGTTTTCTTTGTGTGTTTGTTTTGTTGTGTTTTGTTTTTTGAGACAAAGTCTTGTTACAGAAGCCAGGTTAGGCTCTGGCCTCAAATTTGCTATGTAGCAGTTTGGGCTGGCCTTGAACTCCTAATCTTCCTGCCTCAGCCTCCTGAGTACTGGCATTATAGGCATGCACCACCATGCCCAGAACAAAGTGATGGTTTGCTGCCACAGATTCTAATGTAATTCCTCACTGATGAGGTCTCATTTGAATTCTTGCCATTGCCTGGTGAATGTGCTCCTATTGCCCCATGTTACCAACACATTTTCAGTTGTTTTTTCATCTGGGGATTTCACATCAGGAAGGCAGTGTGTAAAGTCTCAACATCTGTACCTAGTATAAGCCTGTGTTTCCAGCTTTGAATTATGGCCCTGGTATCACTTACTCCTGAGTGGCATCTTCCCAGGCTGCATTCTCAAACAAGAAGGAATAGCTTTTCTACTCCTATATCTAGACATGGGTTGTCACTTCTAAGTTCTTTGATTTATCAAGGAGATTAATGGTACCATCCTGCTGCACACACCAGTATCCTTGATTACTGTCACCAAACAATTTTTAGATCTTAAGTCCTAGAAACACATGATTTGCCATCTCCACACTCTTCTAGGTCATTCAGCTCAACATCTGCTCTCTGTTCTGCTGCATCCCCATTTTGCTTTTGGTTTCTCTGGCTTTCTCTTTCTTAGTTTTCTTCTTTGCTATATATTAGAAATTGTAGTTTTATCCCCAATTTCATACTTATTCTGGATATAGGGTACTGTGCATTAGCCTTCATCATATTAATGAGAAATCTGAATCTGATGAAAATCCCCATCTACGGAAAACTGGTAACAAATATTTTACATGACCATTTCACAATGAACTGTACTTAAGTCTGTAGCCTACTGAAGCACATCACCTAAAAAAAGACATCATACATCTGTATGTAGAACTGAATAGTTCTTTGAGTCTTCATGACCTGATTATCAATTTATCTGTCTGAAGTACCACACATTTTATAATTATGTAAAACAAACAAATGCCAAAAATAAATAAATAAACACCAGGAACATATGGAGGTGGTCATTTATGTTGAAGTTAGCATTTTAGTGCTGCTACATGTGCATCTGCTTATAACAGATGCAACTTAGTATACTCTTAACCAAACTCCTCAGAAAAACAAATATAACAATGAATAATAATTTGTTTTCAGTACTTATGCTAACTAGAGAATGTTAGTTTTACTTATAGTATTTCAATATGGAAAGTTTAGATAAGCATGTTTTAGTTCAGCTTCATAAAGTGAGTTATATTTGTAGCTTTTTCAAAATACGAAACTCATTGTGTGCATACTACTTCAAGTCTACATGCTAGATAACTCACTTTTTCAATTTTCAAAGGGTAATTATAGTAAAGCAATTATAATTCTAGTATCTGCTGCCATTTAAACATTTTAAATTTCTCCTTTCATTTCTTCATTGCCCACTGATGTCTTGCTGTTGTTAGGTGCCGTCAAGTCGGTATCCGACTCATAGCGACCCTACGTACAACAGGCGAAACACTATTGTCAGTGCTTCTTGGCTGTTTGTAGGGTTTTCAAAGGCAGAATGATTTTTGGGAGTGGGTTGCCGGTCCTTCTCTCAAGCCTACAGCACCTGGTGTTCCCAGGCAGTCTCCCATTCAAGTACTAACCAGGCTGGACCCTGCTTAGCTTCTGAGATCTGACGGGATCGGATGCCACAGGGCTATGGCTGCAGGCACTAATGTCTTAGGAGCATGTTAATTCCCATGCATTTGTTTCTGTTCTTGATTTCTAGTTTCATACTATCGTGGTTGAAAAAGATACTTTATATTACTTCAATCTTCATAAATTTATTAAGACTTGTTCTGTAGCCACATATATGATCTGTCCTTGAGAGTGTGCCATGTACACATGAGAATAATTTGTATTCTGATGGAATGTTCTGTATTGTCTGTTAGATTCACTTGGTTTGGAGTGTGTTGTTGTTGTTAGGTGCCATTGAGTCAGGCCCAACTCATAGCGACTCTATATACAAAAGAAACACTCCCCAGCACTGTGCCATGCCCACGATTATTGTCAGTGCTTCTCTGCTGTTCACAAGGTTTTCATTGGTGGATTGTTTCAGGAGTGGATTGTCAGGTCCTTCTCCCTAGCCTGCAGCACCTGGTATTCCCAGTCGGTCTTCCATCCCAAGACTAACCAGGCTGATCCTGCTCAGCTTCTGACATGAGGTGGGATTGTATGCTAGGTGCTGTGGCTGCAGATAGTCTAGAGTGTACTCTGAGTTTCATGTTTCCTTGTACCCTGTCCTCACTCTTCCTAATAACAATTCACAAACTCCTCCAATTTTAAAGACAGAATATGTTCTAACTCATTCTATAATGCCAGCATAAAATTACCTTGATTTCATAGCCAGGTACGGACAATATGATAAAAGAAAATCGCAGACCAATACCCTTGATGAACACAAAGGCAAAACTCAACAAAATAGTAGACAAACAAATTCAATAGCACATTGAAAGAATCATTTCCTGTGATCAAGTGGTTTTCATTCCTGAGATGCCAAGAGAGTTCAACATATCCAAGTCTATAATGTAATACAATGCATTAGATGAATGAAGGATAAAATCATTCCAGTAGATGCAGAAAAGGCATGAGACATAATGATGAATGAAGTGGAGGCAGTGGGAATGAATGAAAGATAAAGGGACAGACTGAAGAGCTATTCAAGAAGTAAAATTTGTAAGTCCTCCTCTGCACCTGTTAGATATGTGACTAAGGGAGGGAATGGCATAGTTAAGCTGACATGAGGAACATAGTAAGTAGTTATTATATACAGAAGTAAAATTTAAGGTTAAGATAAATGAGTTAAATTTTAGAGCCAAAATTTCATGTAAAAACCAACAAATAAACACACAGTATAAAATTACCTACGTGGGTGTGAAGTTTAGGTTATTGGATTGGAATAACCAGTTTCAAAGCTATAAGAATATTGACAGGTGCTGAAAACAAAAGAGTAAATGAAATTACCTAGGCAAGTAGTGTACCAAAGGCAGAGAAGAAAATTGAGCACAGAACTTTTGAAAGTAGCAATATTTTATGGTTTCCTAAAAAAAGAAAAAAAAAGAAAAAGAAAATAGAAGGAAATACCCAGATATAAGAAGAGAACCAGAGAAACTAATATCATGGAAACTAAGAAAAGGGATAAAGCAGGTGACTAATGTGGCCAGGATGCCACAGGCACGTGAGAGATGTTGACTGCAAAGACTCATGGGACTGAGCAACAGAGTACTATGAATATCAATTAGAAGAATCACTTCTGTCTGGTTTCTGAAAGACTGTAATTTTAGAGTCTTTGCTAATTCTGAGTTAAATTGCAAGTATTCCTTTAAATTTTCTCTGTAATATAAATTATTACAAGAGATTTCAATGATGCCACACAACCAAGAAGATGAGAGAAATTGATGGTGCTGTTTCTTAGAGTCTAGATACCTCTGTATGGAAATATGAAGTTAAACTAGACATGAGAGAGAATAATATTTTAAACTTAGTAGCCAAAATGTAGTATACTGGTACTAACCAAAACTGAATAAGGCTCATGGTCAACTACTAGTCTAAGCAGTCATTGATTCAAGAAAAATTTGAGTGACTTCTGTATGAGAGGACCTGTGATAGACCTGTTTATATATAATAACAGGAAATCAATCCCATTATCTAAACTATTAAAGATTAGTTAAATTGATGCTTTCTCCTACCATATTAGATTTTCATTTCTGATTGAATAAGTATTGCATATTTAACTCTGTTAATTATTAATTAATCTCAAGGATTGAGAAGACATGGAACCACTATGTGGTGATATACCACTAAAGCAAACTGTGACATGTATCAGCACATACTGGTTGATGACTAAATAAAGAACCCATCTATGTTAAAAAATTGAGGGACATTAGAAGAGGATCATGATGTCCTTGATTTTTAATATCCCTTGTTTTTTGGCACAGTCCTCTTGGATGAAACCTGGGACAAAGAGGGATCCAGACATGCTGCAGTAGAGAAACACATGGCAGAACTCTGTCCACAAACAACTCACTGTATCACTGCACCCGTGTGCACCTGTGAAATGTCATTTGGTTGGATCAGTTGCATTTTTATCCATGATTTATTAGTGAATTGTTATTGAACAGAGATGCCTGTATGTGAACCCTTTGCCAACTAATTCCGAGAGGAATCTCCACTGGGAACTAATACTTTAATGAACAAAAGATTCCTGTAGAGTGCATCTGTGATGTGCAGAATTCTTCATTATCAAGTAGCTTTGTGACAAAATAATGAAAGTGGCATTTACGTGAATTTGGCTTCTATGTATACTTTGCCTGCAGCCGTAGCCCTGTGGCATCCGATCCCGTCAGATCTCAGAAGCTAAGCAGGGTCGGGCCTGGTTAGTACCTGGATGGGAGACCACGTGGGAACACCAGAAACTGTAGGCTTGGGAGAAGGACCTGGCAACCCCCTCCCAAAAATCAATCTGCCATTGAAAACCCTATGAACAGCAGAGAAGCACTGACAATAGTGTTTCCCCTGTTGTACAGAGGGTCGCTATGAGTTGTATACCGACTCCACAGCACCTAACAACAATGTATACTTTACCATTTCAAATGCTCACTTGTAAAATAATACAATTAAAATATTGAAAAATTAATGGGACAAAAGCACTTCAAAAGATACATACTTGGTACCTGTCATCAAAAACATTTATTAATACTTATTATGTCGATGCCTTAAATTAAAGATACAATTCAGACAGAAATTACAGACAGAATATAATATTTTGACTATTGTAACCAAAACTTAGTAACCAAAATGGGATACAGGTAATCGTTGACTTTCTAATTTTTAAGGATTTTGTGTAATATTTAAAGTCACTCATACCCCAACCTAAAGGACGCACATACACAAACACACCAGTGCCTCTGAATCTCATTTTGCTACTCTTTGTATTGTTCAGTGCCATTGAGCTGGGACCTATTCATAGAGACCTTATGTACAACAGATGAAAAACTGCCATCACTGTCCATGCCTGGCACTATTGTCAGTGCTTTTCTGCTATTCAATGGCGGATTGCTTTTTGGGAATGGGCTGCTGGGTCCTTCTCCCAAGCCTACAGCACCTGGTGTCCCCAGGCGGTCTCCCATCCAAGTACTAACCATGCCCAACCTTGCTTAGCTTCAGAGATCTGAGGGATCAGATGCCACAGTGCTATGGCTGCAGGCAGTCACTGTAGAAGCTATTTATTGTGCACATGTCCTAGAAGGAGTGCAGCAACATGAGGACAAACCCCATATGAACCTGAGGCAAATGAAGGAATTTTTGTGATTTGAATATCTAAATGAAATTAAGAAATAAACACATTTTATATTATCCTTTGGCCACAGTCTTTGGATATACTGATTATAATTGGTCCTGAGTCGCAGTAATCAGGGAATGTAATTGTGAAATTCCATCCACTTTTTAGAAATATCTTTAGAAACTAGATAAAGCAGGTTATATTTCAATTTTGATTCTTGCATATAGTTCAGGTAATTAATGTTTTTAAATGAAGGTAGATAAATACATTTGCCTATATTTTATAAGAAGGTAAATAAATTCATGTACCTAATATTTCTGTATATGTGGGCGCTTATTCTCCCTATACATCCCTATTTGTTGTTGTTGCTAGGTTGGGTCCTACTCATAACGACCCTCAGAGTTTTCAATGGTTGATTGTTTGTGGGATTTCTTTGGGATGGGTTGCCACACCCTCCTCCCAACACATTCCCATAGTTATTCCCATATAGCTAATGTCATATATTCTTCACCTACGATTTGGCATTTTTAGTTTCTCTACTTTAGATGAAATGATATGATTAGTATTTTTTTTGAATTATTGATTCATTCACTTATTTACATTCAACAAATATTTATTGGATGCCTACCATGTGCTAGAAAATATTTTATCTGATGACACAACATAGGCCTTATGTAGCACAGAGAGATAAGAAATAAATAATTATCTTCGTTAGGGAGTCAGACGATGGTATCTGAAGAGATATTAAGCAGAAAAGAGACAGAAAGAATTGAGTAATGAAGATAATGATGTTAAGTATGATCTTCAATTCTCACTGATAAGGCAGCACCAGAAAAAAAATCTTAGAAATAGGTTCAAGAGTGAGCCATCAGGCAGCATCCACGGTTAGACATTCCAGACAGTGGGACAGGGGAATACAAAAGCCCTACAGTGGAAATTGAGTTTTGTCTTTGATCTGTTGTTGGATTGATTTACAGCAGGAAGGTTAAGGTTGGTCAAACACAGGCAGACAAAGGGAGAAAAGTATAAAATGTGGTCAGAGTGAAAACAGGGGTCAAGATGAGGTCAAGTTCTATAAACTACAATGAGAGGCTAGACTCTGAGGAATAATGGAAGCCACTAGAGAATTTAAGCAGAGGAGCAACAGAATCTGGTTTTGAATTACTGTGGTGAGAATGTCCTGAGTAGTGGCAAGTAGATCAATGGTGGAAGCTCAGGCATGAATTGTTAACCTGTTCCAAAATTCCATAGTAATAATGATACCTAACCAAGGGCTATGGTAGTTGAAGGGGTGGAAAATGGTAAGATTTTTGCATGTTCAGCTATAACATTTGCTGACTGACAAGAAATGATGTATAAGATAAAGAGAAGTCAGTAATGAGTCCCAGGATTTTGGAGTGCAAAATTCACAACTGGAAGTATGAGGTAAGCATTTACAGGGATGGGGAAGACAAGAGAAGATACAAATCTGGCAGAAAAGTCATGAGTTTAATTTTGCATGTGTTAATTTTGAGATGTCTACTAAACATTTATGCTGGGGTTTAGATCAGTTTGTAGAATGCTGCTCTGCCCTGAGACCCTGGTTTCGATCCCCAGCACTGCAAAAATGGCAGGTTGTGGCTATCACCTCCTGAATCAATCTTGAAACCAACAGCCATTGAAAACCCTATGAGGGTCCCTGTGAGTCGTACCCAACTCCACAGCACCTAACAACAACATTATACATTCAAATGGTGAGCTTCAGTAGGAAATTTAACACACAGATCTGAAGATTAAGTTGAGATCTGGAACAATAAAAGTTACAGTCCTGCTTGATGGTATTTCAAGCCAAAAAGTGAGATTGCATGGAAAAAAAGAAGTAATCTAATTAGTGAGCACTAAAGGACTTCAATGCTAAGCAAAAGCCGGTAAAAAAGAAAGATATAGAATGCCTGATACTATAGAACAAAAGCGTTTTCCTGGAAACACACAAAATAAGTGAAAAAAAAGTGTCATGAACAGTTTTTCCATGAAGTAAACCCAAGGATAAATCCCTTCAATACAGAGCACGACAACTACTTGGGTGTGGCAAATGTGTATCACGGAGAACTTTGCAGCAGCCACAGAACTAACTAGTAATAAGGCAAAATCTGTTTTGTGAAGAGAGAAAATGTTTGCTAGAGTGACAGGCTTGGCACAATAATGCATGGAGTAGTGGAAAAGGGTGACTGAGACTGAAACCAGTCAGAACTTGTAAATCTTCAAATAATTTTTACACATTGTGCATGTGACATGAACATTGCAGAATTCATCCAAACAAGTTCATCATTTGGAACTGTCCACTAGCTCCAGTTCCCTTTGATTACACACTTTGCCCTGACAGTTAAGAATTGTTGAGAAAGAGTGCTTAATCTATGCTGAAATTTCATCTGATCCCCATAGAATTTCTACAGTTCTGACACTATCTTCATACCTCTCTCTGTGTGGGAGCTTTTTGGGTTCTCTAAATAATTGGGGAAAGAACAGCATTTTTCATTCAGGCTTCCTAAAGAATTGGGGTCTGAACCTCTGCAGGATTACCTGGACCTTTCCCTATGGCCTATTCCCATGCTATTGCCTGTCTTTTCTCCAGTGAATTTCCTTAAGTAGAACTATATTCTAAACCACACACAACTGTCCTTTTAGCACTCTTAAAACAGTCTCATTCCTATCTCCTTCTATACTAATAAATTCTAAAGCCAGCTAAAACTAGTCTGGAATTTTCCTGCTCTCATTGCAACTTGAATTGTACCTAAATTTTTTCTATGCTTTCCTCCTCTTCTTTCTGCATCTTCACAGAATTATATTGTTCTTCCTCTCACCAAAGTGTACGATTATATTTACGCAATGACCACTCCAATAGTAGTTTGCTACAAGACAATAAATATTCCTAATTTATTAAACCCTTAGAATTCAAATGCATCACTGTTATTAACTATTATAAAGACATAAATTTAAATTCTCACCCTGATGCCAGACATAATATAATGGTGTCTACAAAACAAATAAAGCAAGGAGGAAATTCTGTAATGACTGAATTAGTAAGTTAATTAAATATATAATTTAACTTATAATTGAAGTTACAATAACTAATGTAACAATTGGAATGGAAGGTATTTGAATAATAAATTATTTGCATCATAATACTTTATACTTGCACACTGCTTTCACAATAAGCTGGTCTTTTAATTAGTAGGTGCTGATGATGGAATTTTGGAGTGCTGCTAATTCTGAGGAAGAATGGACTTTGGGTTGTTATGTGTGTAGTCTAGGAAGTTTGAGGAAGTGTCTTTAAAATGTAGACAGGATACAAAATCCAGGTAGTTGAACAACTAATGAATCATCTGAATAAATGAAGAGCTCCAATTTAGAAATAATACAGAGTTCACTAAGGTAAAAAAATGTATGGTCTTATAACATTCTATATGTCAATATTTCAATAACTACAGGGAGAGAGAAGCGGGGGAGGAAGAAGAAAAAGATCGGGGAGGGGAGAGAGTGAGAGAGAGAATATTTTTGGAGCCATTGTTGATGGTTCTTATTTCCCTCCACTCTGTATAGTAAGCTCTCTATATATCATATTCGATGTAACTTTTAAATTCATCAAAGGTTCTAATCCCATGATCATTTGAAATACCAATTTAACAGATTTTATTTTATTTTTTGCAGTACTGGGGGTTGAACCCAGGGCCTCCTGCTTGCATGCTTTGCAAGTGCTGGACCACTGAGCTGCACTCACAGCCCATTTTTTTTTTTAACTTTTGAGACAGGGTCTCCCTAAATTATGCCTCTAGTCTCGAACTTGCGATCCTCCTGCCTCCGTCTCCTGAGTTACAGGTGTGTATCACTGTGTCCGGCATTTAACAGATTTTAAAGAACAGAAACAAAATGAGAAAATACACAAATAAAAAATTCTAGATTTGCACTTCATTTTTCCACACATTGAATTTTTGATATTCCATTTTACATCTTTCTATATTGTTTCTTAACACATTAATTTAAAATATTATCACTTCAAATTGTTTTGTTTTTTAGTCTCATACTAAACCTATGAATGATTTTACATAGTGCACTTACCATGAGGACATTTTGATTTTGTCTGTGTACTTACTCTTACCAGTGAGTATTACACATTCCCATGTTGTATCGTTAGAGTATTGTCTTCTTCAGTTTGAAGAGCTTTCTCTATCATTCCTTATAGAATGAGTCTGTTGGAGATATATTTTCTTAGTCTTTGTCAGAAAATGTCTGTTTCTCCCCTCCATTTCTAAAGATGGCTTTGCTGAGTACAGTATTTTGGACTGACAGTATTTTCCCTTCAGCAACTGTGACTTAGACTTGAAACTCAGCACCACTTATACTACCTTTATCCCACACGCTCCTGGCTTGCAAGGTTTCTGCTGAGATGTCTGCTGTCAGGTGAATGGGGGCACTTCTATGAGACTGTGACATGTATTCATATCTATTCTCATTCATTCTCTGTCTCTGTCTCTTTCTCTTCCCCTCTCCCTTTCTTTTAGCCTTGCAAATCTTCTTTTTATTTTTACCTTTGAAAACTTGACAGTAAGATGTCTTGGGGTAGATTTGTTGTTGTTTTTGTTGTTGTTGTTAGGTGCTGTCGAGTTGTGTCCAACTCACAGCAACCCTTATAGGGTTTTCAATGGCAAATTGTTTTGGGATTGCCTTGGGAGTGGATTGCCATGTCCTTCTCCCATTTTTGCGGTGCTGGGAATCAAACTCAGAACCTCAGAGACTGCAGAGTGGCGCTCTACCAACTGAGCTAAATCCCAGCCCCTGGGGTAGATTTGGTTGATTTAAATCTGACTGGTAAACCTCTTATAAATGGATTTTCATATCCTTCTGTAGGTTTGGAAATTTTTCTGTTATTATTTCTTTTAATTGGTGGTCTACCCATTTGGCATTCTCAAGTTCTTCATGACCCCTGATAAATTGAATATTTGCTCTTAATATTGTCCCAAAGTTCCTGTATGTTTTCTTCATTATTTTTTTTCTCCTACAACTGTATGTTTTCAAAGAACTTGTACAACTACAAATAGTAATCATTAAATAGTACATTTGATCTATCCTGCTATTGATGCCTTCACTGCGTTTTTGGTGTTGCTGAGTTATTTGTCAGGTCAAGCATTTGATTTTCTTTTAAATTGTTTCCATTTCTGTGGTAAGTTTCTGTGGTACGATTCTGAACCATTTCTCATATTGTTCAGCATCACTGAGTTTCCTTAAACAACCATTTTAAATTTTATTCAAGAGTGTTCCTGCCCTTATTACCACCTCGTCAGTTTCTGCGACTTTATGTTGGCACTTTGGTAAGGTCACCATTTCCTGAAAGTCTAGATGCTTGTTAGTGTGCTTTGTTATCTGTGCATTAGATGATTAGTTGCTTATTCCAGTCTTCCTAATATGGATTTATTTATGATTATCTTTCCAGAATTTTTAAGCAAGATGATTATTTTCTATTTGTCTTTGGTCACATCCAGTATTTCAGCACTGGAGGCTACTCAGGTCCAGGCTTGCCAGAAGGCTGCTGTTGTTACGTTGTCACTGTTTCAGTAGTAGAGGGTAATTCAAGTCCATTTGTCATAAATATACTGTTGTTGCATGGTTGTGTTGCTCAGAAAGAACCTGAGAGTACTTAGATCTGTCCACACAAACCTCTTCTTGGAGCCAGGCATAGCACCAGATACCTTCTACACAGTTACCAACCTGGCACTAGGCATGGAGGGATATTTCCCAGCTCTGGCCAGGCTCACCATGGTTAGACCATCCCAAGGCTTTTATTTCACACTTGTGCCCATCAGTATACCCTGTGCTGTGTCATACACTGAGCCCATAGCTGGCCAAACACTGGGTAGGACCAAGGCCCAAATTGCTATGGTCTGTCTATTTCTGAGGTGGATTTTTGGCCTAATATTCCATCAACCAGCCACAGATGATACCTCTGGAATAAAAGTCTGACAGATTATTGTTGTTGTTAGGTGCTGTCGAGTCAGTATCCGACTCATAGCGACCCTCTGTACAACAGGGGAAACACTATTGTCAGTGCTTCTCTGCTGTTCATAGAGTTTTCAATGGCAGATTGATTTTTGGGAGGGGGTTGCCAGGTCCTTCTCCCAAGCCTACAGCTTCTGGTGTTCCCAGGCGGTCTCCCGTCCAGGTACTAACCAGGCCTGACCCTGCTTAGCTTCCGATATCTGACAGGATCGGATGCCACAGGGCTACAGCTGCAGGCTGACAGATTGGGGTTGCTTATATTCCTCTGAAACTAGAGCTGTTTCACAGGTCAGTCACAGGCAAGCCTAGGGATGCTGACCATTAGGTTCTTCCCAGTGTTATGTTCACAAGCCAAGTATCAAATTCCAGTGCAAGGCCTTATGCTTATTACCCTGTCCTATGCCAGTGAGGGGGGTCTTGCAACACACCATGCTGTCCATAGTAGACAGTTCTTTGGTTATCTAGGCTGATGCTAACTGGGTCACACCTGAGCCTCACAGCTGCAAAGACCTGAACAGTCTCAGGATGGCAATGGAAGCTGAAACCTGTGTCCATCCCACTGCAGTACAGGTCTCCGCCCAGTGCAGAGGCAGTTCTGGAGCCTCATCTGTGACTGCTGGCTTGGAAACAACTGTGTTAACCGAAATTGGGGGATGGATCCTGCAAACAGTTTCTTGGTCACCAAGGCTGATGCTAAAGTGGGTTGCACTTGAGTTCCAGAGCCACAGGAGACTGAACAGTCTCAAGAGGAAGGTGGAAATGGTGCAGGCAAAAACTGAAGTCAGTCCCTGCACCGAGTCCCAGCCTAATGCTGGTGCCAGTCTGCATACTCTTTACTGTGTATGGGACCTTACGTCTCTGTCAGGTGCTGGGCCTATGGTTGTTGACATGGAAATGAGCTCCAAGGCAAAGCCCTACACTAACTGTTTTGCCCTCCTTCCCACTCTTGCTCCCTTCTCCGCAGACGGAGGTTGGAGGTGGAGTGTAGGAGGGTCAGCTAATACCAGGATGTTGGCCTGGTAGATAGGGGTCAGGGGCTGTGTCCACCACTGGGTTTCACCATGGAAGGTTTTTACTGCATTTCAGGTTTAAGGCTGGACTTAATTTTCCCTTCCCCAAAGAGGAGTTATCTCTTTCCATGCTGAGCTACCTGAAGCTATGGAGGGGCAACGAAGGCAAGTCATTGTAGGGAAAAATTGGGAGGAAATTGGCAAAAACTCCCAAACTTGGAAAATGGCACTTGAATATCTGGTTTGTAAGTTAGAAATCCAGGGAAAATGAAAGTAACTTGGTTGCACATTTGTACAAAACCCTTCCTGATTGGACAATTGGACTGAAAGCTGATTGGCTCAGGCCATTCCATGGGCGAGCTACATAAAGAGCTATGCTGCCGCAGCTCGACCCTTTTGACATCCCTTTTTTTGCCTTCTTGCCCGTTCCTGCCCGGACCACCAATGAGGAAAGGCCTCTCCCGCTGCTCTCCCCTGGACCTTTGGTGAGGAAAGAATGCTCTCCCGTCACAATCATCAATAAGGAAAAGAACCTGCTCTCCGTCTGATCACCCACGAAGGAACAGCTGACTCCTTGTGACCACTAGGATGACCAACACAGGTGTTTGCCCCTGGAAGGCAAAAGTGCCTGAGGCTTTTCATTTCTCCTGTCTCCTCCAGGGTCCCGAGGACTACAGGAATCTGCGCCCCTCACCCGAGGGTCCCTGGTGAATTGTGTTTAGTATCTGTGTGCGCGGCGGTGCCGCCAGTCGGAACCTCCAGGCCGGACCGGGAGGCGCGTGCCCCACAAGTCATTCCTTCCTGTCTTCTTCAATATGGCTTTTCATGTTGTTATACTAAAAGCAGGCACTCTGGTCTCTCACCCGATCTCCTTAGTTCTTTTGGAGCACGTGTGGTGTGTGCATAGCTGTTGATCGTCATGTTTCTGAGGGGGCAGGATCACTTTGGGATCTTACGCAGCCCGTCCTGCCAAGCCTCTCACAGTGCCACTTTCTATATCCCAATTAAGTGAAATTCCTCAGTTAAATGTTCTTCTAGTTTGTCATTTTCCATTTTTCATTGGTGTGAATGTTTAATTAATACTTTCTTTCTCTACTTGATTGCTTTATAACATTTATGTAATCTAGTTCTTGCAAGGTGGAGACTATTCTAATTTTTATAGATATAGAAAGTGAGGTTCCGAGAGGTATTTCAATGAAGATTTCTGACTCAAGTTCAATGCTCATTTCATTATTCCACAGCGGCCTAAAAACCAATATCAAGTACTCCTTTTGTATCAGAATGTACAACATTTTTATTGATGAAAAAGAAAAGATTCTTAGGTATATTTATTAATAGAAGGGAAAAATCTTTGATCTGTGGCTCTTTACATTTAAATTTATTGCTACACATATGTATATTTTTATAAATAAATTGCATTAGGGTTTACCAAATATTTCCACAATTATTTTTAGACTTCTTAGCAAGTACTCTGAACTTATTGTTGTTGTTAGGTGCCATCGAGTCAGTATCCGACTCATAGTGACCCTCATAGGGTTTTCAATGGCTGACTGTTTCGGGATTGCCTCAGGAGTGGATTGCCAGGTCCTTCTCCTATTTTTTGCGGTGCTGGGAATTGAACTCAGGTCCTCAGACACTGCAGTGCAGTGCTCTACCAACTGAGCTAAATCCCAGCCCACTCTGAAATTAATATCATCTTTTTGTATATAAGGAAACTGACTCCTAGAATTTATAAATGACTTAAACAATCTCACTTAGCCACCACAGCAAAACTAGAATTGTTATCCAATGCTTCTGACATATTACTTCCCATTCTATCTGCCTTATATATATGAATGAAATACACATCTGCCTCAAAATGTTTTTTTTTGGAAACTGTGTACAATGGCGCATGCCTGTAATCATGGTGACTCAAGAGGTGGAGGCAGGAGGATCACAGGTTCGAGGCCAGAGGCAGCCTGAGTAATTTACTGAGACCCTGTCCCAAGATAAAAAGTAAAAAATTGGCTGAGGATGTGACTCCATGGTAGACCACTTGTAAAAGCAGGTATAAGGCCCTAGATTTAACTCCCCAGTAGTGGGAAAAAAAAAGTCTTTTTGCATTTTTGTCATGAAGTTATGTGATTGTTGTAACTATGGAATTGCTCATTTTGATTGAGGAATTTCACTCACACTTGGCCACATGAACATCAATCCAGTCCCCATGCTCTGAAGTAAATTTCCATTATTTCTGGTTGAAATGTTCGTATTATTTATTCTTTGAGATTAAAATCTTCAAAGTATTCTAAACATACTAATGTAATTGAATGTTTTAAATTAGTGCTTACTAATACTTGAATGATGATCACCGAATTAATAATAATAAAACTAACTTGGAAACATCAAGCAAGATGGTTCTTAACAAGAGATACTCATTGCCACAATATGATGGGTTTTTCTTTAAAATTATTTCACTTCGGTAAACTGACTCCAAAGTGTCTATTTCTATTGTTGTTGTTAGGTGCCGTCGAGTCAGTATCCAACTCATAGCGACCCTCATAGGGTTTTCAATGGCTAAGTGCTTCGGGATTGCCAGGCCCTGCTCCCATTTTTGCGGTGCTGGGAATTGAACTTGGGGCCTCAGAGACTGCAGCGCAGCGCTCTACCCACTGAGCTAAATCCCAGCCTTTTGTAAAGCCTGAAATCTAAGTGCTCTCTGAGTACCTCAGGTGATTTTGATGTTTTAACAGACTAAGAAATTCATCATTTAACAAACCGTGGTGAATTAGGACAGAGAATAGGAAGGTAAGTCTTGATGGGAAAAGATAATTAAGGCAGAAAAACGAGGAACTGACTGAGTAACCAGGAAAGAAAGAAGAGGCACTGAATATTCAGATGAGAGAGAGTAAAAGACAAAAAAGATTTAAGAAAAATGTAACCAATTTTCAAAATTAGGCAACTAAAACTTTGTTATTAGAGAAAATACTTATTCTTGTGTGTATTCAAATTTTGACAATGTCTTGTCAATGGTATGCCTGACTTAGTATATTATGTTGCTTGTTTATTAGTAGTATATTAATAGTTGATGGCATATGCATCTATGAAATAAATTTTCAAATAAAGTTAAGGATGCAAATATAAAGTACAAAACTCAACTGCAAGCAAAAGGTCCTCTAATGAAGCTAAACTAAGTTGGATACACGCAAAGCACAGATAGGTAGAAAAAACTAATATATTCAGTTTATGTAATGCAGCCATGTTAATGATAATAATGAAAACCATAACTTCTGTAGGTCCTGACTTTTCTATTTTTAAAATCACAGCCTTAATATTGCATTAGCATATTTTTCCATTTAATTTAGAAATGCATTTCTAAAGGGTATAAATTGACATAACATTAGTCTTTTTGCTTGGTGGTAACACCATGACTTCATGATCACTAAATATTTAGCACTGAGAAAAGAGGAGTTTAAATGAGATTCAAGCTTCTGTATGTGACTGCAAAATGCTAATTCAACAGCTGCCTGGAGCCTGCAGCCTTCTTTGGATTAAGGAGTAAAATAAAATTGAATCTGCAACTCCTCAGCCTTATTTAATGGTTTATAAATCATTTGTAATAGAAAACAAAAATACCTCTGTTCTATTTTGCAACCTAGAATAATATACTTTTCAAAATAATATCTTTCACTGTCTCGCCTTCTCTCAATAAAGATACTTATTACATTCTTTTTAGTACTGGGAATCTGCTATTTCCAAGACACAGTCATAAAACTTTGAACTAGAAGGAATCCTACATATCATCTAATACAATTTACCTTACTTACTTAGATATCATGAAACTATGGCCGTGGAAAGTGAAGTGATTTGCTCAGGGTGACACCTCTTCAGAATTACAAAGCTGAGATTAGATCATCCTCTCACAACAGCCTGCAGTTGGTTTGGACTAAAGTTCAGAGGGGATCTAAAGACCAGTATGCATGTTAGGAGAAATAAACTGTGAATGGGAAATTTTTAAAGAAATAAGAATTTCCACAGTCATTGTTAATTAGTTTCTGACTTATTACTATCATTGTTGTTGTTGTTGTTGTTGTTAGGTGCCGTCGAGTCGGTATCCGACTCATAGCGACCCTCATAGGGTTTTCAATGGCTGACTGTTTCGGGATTGCCTTGGGAGTGGATTGCCAGGCCCTTCTCCCATTTTTGTGGTGCTGGGAATTGAACTCAGGACCTCAGGACCTCAGAGACTACAGCGCAGCGCTCTACCAACTGAGCCAAATCCCAGCTCATTACTATCATTATTTAACATATTTTGCTTTTCTGCATATTCCATGATTTAGGTTTTTAATTTGTGTTTGCATTTTTCTTCTGCAGTCAAAACTCTTCCACAGGTCACCCATTCCTTTCTAAAGTGATAGACACTACTCAGATGTTGATCAACTCTCAATTCTTCATTTGATATTTTCCATTTTAACAAAAGTGAAATTCTCAGCATTATTCCCTGAGTGATCTTTAATTATTGATTTACAATGCCTTCTAGTAAGAAGTGACATTGGCACAATAGAGTCAAAATAAATATTTTAATTTAAATTGATTTTAATATATATTGATATATAAAAACATAAGTTATAAATAATTATGTAATACCAACAAAGTTAATCTTAAAGTCATTTGTCAGAAATTTGAGTTCTTTTATATCTCATTTTATTTACCCTTTCCAAAATTCTCTTCATTCAACAACTGTTTGCTACTCAGATCCCACTGCACACCTCGCCTAATGCTAGGACAAGGAGAAATGAGGATGAATAAAACATGCTCTCTGCACTCCACAAACTCACAATATTTGATCTGCTTTCCCTGTCATTCAATTACTCATGGCTACTTTTTCATTGTTCTCCCAAGTTATGACACAAATTAGGAAGATCCTCATTCTACTCTAATAATTACCTAATCTTTCACTCCCTCTGCCCTTGTGCTCCCTGCCTTGATAATAATCTTTTCTACCATAGGGAAGCAGTTTATCATCACAGTGTCTTAGAACAAACCTTCAGAACCAAGCTTTCTGGATACAATCTAACTTTCCTTTGGTATATATTATCTGTGTGACTTCAGGAAAGCCCCTTAAGCTCTCTGAGCCTTATTTACTTCATATGAATAATTAGAATGTTAGAATATACCTCATTGGATTGTTGAGAGAATTAAATGAGTTACTATTTCAAAAGCATGTAGGTTAGTGTTGGACTCCAAAATTCTGTGCTGCATAAATATTATATATATATATATATATATATATATATATATATATATATGTATTAGTAAAAATAATAAAATATAAAAGAATATATAAAATAAAAGAATGTGAAATCTGCAAAGACAATATTAATATGCAACACAAAAATAGCAAATGCTCCGTAAATATTAGTGATTGTTACCAGGAAATTAAGAAGCAATTACTTTCTTTCCTTAAACATGAGAAATTCTATTTGACTATCAACTTTTATTATATATTATGGAGCTTATCTTTATTGAAAAATTATGTAGTTGTTTAACTGAAATATTTACATGATTTTTGCCCATTTATATGTAATATATAAATATATATACATATACATATAATTTTATATTTACATCTTTGCATACTATAATATCTTAGGTTTATGTGTTGTACTATCACTGAGATGAGGAATATGTATAATATAATCTAAGCATATGAAAACTTTTAACTTACAAAAGTGGTAAAAATTATATTTGCATAAAACTCTGAGTTTTACTCTTTTGCATATAAACCTTCCTCATCCTCTTTTTATTTCTTATTCTTCACTCTTTATTATTGTCTAGTCTTGGGGCATCACTACAAAGATTTGATATTGTAAATATTATACATAGCCATTCCTATTCCAGCCCCTCCTCATGCTGTTATAGTTATATCAGAAGAGATTATGAGAGCTATTACCCGAGGTAGTGGAACCTAGCACCCTTTTTTCCTTCAATTAGTGGATCAAATTGTTGTACATGTCTTTATTTTTCCAATAAATAGTTAATAGGTTCCAACTTTGTCTACAAGCCTTACCACCCTGGTGTCCAATCTCATCAGATCTCAGAAGCTAAGCAGGGTTGGCCTGGTTAGTCCTTGGATGGGAGACGTCTTGGGAACACCACGTGCTATAGGCTTGGGAGAAGGACCCAGCAATCCACTCCCAAAAAACAATCATTGAAAGCCATTGAAAACCCTGTGAATAGCAGAGAAGCACTGAGATAGTGCCAGGCATGGCACAGTATTCACAGTATTGGGTGGTGTTTTGTTCTGCTGTACATAGGGTTGCTGAGTCAGACCTGACTCCATAGCACCTAACAACAAAAACAACAGGTTCCAACCTACGCTCTTTTTTCCTTTGCTCTTTCATTTCATATGTATGTGTTTGTGTGTGTGTGTGTGTGTGTGTGTGTATGTGTGTGTATGTGTGTGTGTGTGCCTTTTTTTAGGGTCTGAGGTTTAGCTCAGTTAGTAGAATGCTGCCCTTCACTCTCTGAGGGACTGTGTTTGGTGCCCAGCAACACAAAAATGGGAGAAGGACCTGACAGCCCATTCTTGAAACAACCAACCACAGAAAACTCTGAATAGCAGAGAAGCACTGACATAGTGCCAGGCATGGCACAGTGTCAGGGAATGTTTAGTTCTGTTGTACATAGGGTCACTCTGAGTTGGACCAGACTTGACGGTACCTAACAACAATGCCTTTTTTGGCAGTGCTGGGGATTGAACCCAGGGCCTGTGCACACTAGGTAAGCACTATAACACTGAACTATTTTCCTAACCCTTCTTTATATTTCTTAATGAGATATCTCTATAAATATTATATATACACATATATAGAGACATGTAGGGTGTGTGCAAATACACCTCTCTCTCTCTCTCTCATGCACTCATATAGCTTAGTTTACATATACCTACATATTTGCATCTTCATTTGCCACAACCATAATTATTAAAGTGATGATTAATGGTGCAGGAATTTTAGAAGCTCAAGATTTTCTTAGCATGTGCATACTCAGCAGTTACTATGGAAGCAAGCCGTAAGTATTGAGTCATATGTAATTTTTCCAAAACAGAAAATGTTTTCTAAAGCAAGGATTGGGAGAAGGACTGGGCAACCCACTCCCAAAAAACAATCAGCCATTTAAAACCCCATAAATAGCAGAGGAGCACTAACAATATTGTTTTGCCTGTTGTACACAGGGTCGCTATGAGTTGGACACAGAGTAGAATAACAACAACAACACAAGAATAAAACACAAATAGTCTGTGTTCTTATATCAACAGCCATGTTTTGTTTGTGAAACCTGAGATACTATAGCCAGTTTTTATTCCATTCTCTAGTTATCAGTCACAAAAGAACAAAACTCTAAAGGATAAATGTATGGTTCACAAAACATGGCTTCAAACCTATGAAAAACTGGGTTTTGCCGGGCGCGGTGGCGCATGCCTGTAATCCCAGTGGCTTGGGAGGCAGAGACAGGAGGATCACAAGTTTGAGACCAGAGGAAGTCTGCATACCTTAGCGAGACCCTGTCTCAAAAAGTTAAAAAATGGGCTGAAAGTGCAGCTCAGTGGTCCAGCACTTGCAGAGCATGCAGGTGCAAGGCCCTGGGTTCAACCCCCAGTACCAGAAAAAAAAAACAAAAAAACTGGGTTCCAGTTTCAGTTGTAGGTTCAATACATTAAAATCTAGATGGTTCGGGTTCAGCTCAGGTTTAGGTTTAAGATTTTAATCCTAAACAAGGCACAAGTAGTGCATGCCTGTAACCCCAGGGATCCGTGAGGCTGCGGCAGGAGGACTGCAAGCTAGAGGCCAGAGGTAGCCTACGTATTTGGTGAGACCTGGCTTCAAAAGAAAAAGAAAGAAATGGACTGAGGCTGCAAGTCCACAGTGGAGTGCCTGCAATCTGTGTGAGGCCCTGGGAAGGTCAGATAACGTTAGCTACCTCCACAAGGGTCCAAAGCTCCCCACCACACACCCTGGAGTGAAGCCAGGTCTGCTCCACTGAAAGTCAGTGCTGTGCTCCCAAGAAAACTCCTCCAGACACTAACCAGATGATGGTCCACCTTCTTCAGCTCCAGGAACAGTGTCTGCTTCTCTTTACTTATCACTAGTTCGACTACTTTAACCTGTATGATTCAAGTTTGCCTTTATGTTTGCCTGGTTATCAGCCATGTTTTATGTTCTCTGTGACATGCATTGAAAACACATCATTTCTATTTCATTATCTTAATAAAGGTAGTTATGATTTCTTGCCATGACCAGTACATTTAATCCTGGAAAAATACAGTCATAATAACAATAAGTTTAGAAAAACAAGCATGTATATCAGACTAAATTTTTTAAATTTTATATTGCAGAGATTACTTGTAACAGCTGACATTCAAGCATTGCTTCAGGATAATTGTATCAAACTAGATGATACGATTATAGTGAACGTTTGGCACAAAGTAATATTGGATCCTGATAGATTATAAAAGTATTCATTTATATTGTGTAAATTATAAAATTAATAAACTCACAGGAACTTTCACATATAACTGTCACTCACTAAACCCCATCCATGACTGTGCTGATTAAATAATGAAATCATTATGAACTAAGCAACACAAATTATAAGTTTTATTTTGCCTTACATAAGATGTTGAGCTTCTGATAAAGCATATCACAACTGTAACTTCTCATTATCTTGTTGTTGTTGTTGTTGTTGTTAGGTATCATGGAGTTGGTATCTGACTCATAGCAACCCTACGTACAAGAGGTGAATGAATCACTATTGTCAGTGCTTCTCTGCTATTCGTAGGGTTTTCAATGGCAGAGTGATTTCTTGAGAGTGGGTTACCAGGTCCTTCTCCCAAGTCTATAGCACCTGGTGTTCCCAGACTGTCTCCCATCCAAGGACTAACCAGGCCTGGCCCTGCTTAGCTTCCAAGATCTGACAGGATCGATACCAAAATGCTATAGCTGCAGGCTTTTGAGTATCTTAGTAAATAAAATTTCACTTTAATAAAATGGAATGTTCTATGGTTTTCCTTATAATTCAAATACAGAGTGGTGGAGTGCTGAGGTACCACTGTAGTTTCCAGTGGCTGGTATATCAAGTGGTTTCCAGTGGCTGCTATAGCAGTGGCTGGTATAGCAAGTTACCAAATGTCAGCAGCTTAAACAATGCACAGTAATTATCTCACAGTCTGAAATTCACAAGTCTCACTAAACCAAGCAGGGCTGTGTTCCTTCTGGAGTCTCTGGGGGAAAATCTATTTCCTTACCTTCTCTGGCTTCTAGAAGTTTCACGCTTCCCTGAGCTCCTTCTCCTTCCCATTCTTTACAGCCAGCAATGGCATCTCTAGAGGTCAAATATGCTACTGAAAATCATGGCAAATATTTCTTTACACATCACTTTAGGAATAATTAAGTTATCTACATAATTTACAAATGAAAAATATATGTTTATGTCAATTTCTTGCCTTTTAACAAATTATGAGTCTATTTGTACAAGTTTGATGAAATCTAACAAAATACTTTTAGAAGTAACTGAACCATAGAGAATATAAATCAATAGATTGTTAAAATTGAGACAAAAATAACAGAACATTTCCCAAGCTTTAATTTGTTTTTCCAATAATTATGGTTCATCCTTAAATTTGGCTGTGAACCTTCTGATAACCCAAAGCAAAAAGAGACTTATACCTGCCATATACTTCTCAGTTGATACAAAACAGAAACATACTACTATCCTAGAGGGTTCTTTTCATTTGTTTTTAGGTGCCATCAAGTAGTTTCTGACTCACAGTGACCCTCATAGCGTTTTCACTTGGGATTGATTTCCCACCATGTTCTTCTCCCATTTTTGCAGTGCTGAGAATCAGACTTGGGACTTCAGAGACTTCAGAGCGGTGCTATACCAACTGCTAAATCCCAGCCCCACCCTAGAGGGAGAAAAGCTTTTTAAACAATTAATTCTAAAGAAAAGTTTTAGTTTCAGCTTTATGAAAATGTAGTGAATATTGTTCCCAGTAATATCTATGTAACATTTAAAAATTAGTTCTCTAAAACTGCTTCTTGTAGGATTTTTTCCGTGAAAACTTACTAAATCAACCTGAAATGAAAAGATCTAAGGGCCTGAATAGTACCTTAACAACAATGAAATGGAAAAAACAAAGGGAAAATGTAAACTGTTATCACTCCATATGATATGCATATCAAAATGTTCTGATGTCAGCTATGTAGGCTTAGGTCAATTTTTACTGTTCCATCACAGTATACATTGATGATTTTCAGAATTAATGTCCAACATAAAATCAAATCAAGCTGAGGGAGGCCATGTCCACACTGCACAATTGTTCAGGTTGTGACTTTATATTCTAGTATATACTAATTATTTTCACTCAATATCTGAACCTCTTTCCTATGTTTGGAGCCTTAAGAAAAATTATCCATTTTGATAATATTTTTATTTTAGGTGAATGTGGTTCAGAAAATCTTTTTTTCTATTTCCCAGGATGATTGAGGAGTAAAAATTTAAATATCAAGATGAGTAGATTGACCACCCATATAATAAACACTCATCATTACTAATAAAATAGAAAGTACAAAGATTGATTTGCTGAATATTAGTGCTGACTTCTCAACCACTTTCCCACAGCAGATGATGGGCCTAAACCAGTCTTAGAAATCTCATCTCCTTTTCCAATGCTATCCTTAGAGATGGACGTGTACAGTGACATGAATGTTGACATGTTAGGAAACCTGAGAAAAGCTGCCTCATTGTGCAGAACGTTACTTGTAGATGTGAAGAAAAACCGACACTAAGCACAGGGAACACTGAATCCATCCAGGAAAATGCAAAGGACCTGAGTTCTATAGAGTCATTGAGCCATGGCATCCATCCTCTCTGAAGTCTGTCCACTCCATAGTGTTTACCATGTAAGGCATTTAACTTCTATTTTGAGTTGGATTTCCTTATTTATATATCAAAATATCCTGACCAGTGCCAAGATGTATGTTTGTTTTAAAACAATATTCATGTCCTTCCTCTCATCCCCTCTCTGGGAAATACTGTAAAAACTAGTAGACTTCTAGTGTAAAATTAATTAACTAATAACCAAGAATAACCATGACAATTAGTATGTTATCAAGGGCAAGAAACAACTATATTTGATCTTCCTAAATACCAATATTAGTTGATTATATCTAATAATTAGAATATAATAATTTGTGTCTGGAATTTTGTCTATTAAATAAATTTAATGAACAGTTTATTGTTTGTAGAATGACAGACTCTATAAATGAAAAAGCTTAACTTTTAACTGCATTGTATAAGTCATTTTTAATGGTTTAACAAGATGTGAAACAAGCACAACTATCAGATTTACAACCCCATTAACTACTGATTAGTAGATAAATGCTAATTTGTATGCTGCAGAAAGTTTGGTTCTAGAACCCAAAACACTTTCATTAAACCACTGATGTGAATGAAATTCTTTAATAAATTTTTGTTAATGTGTTACTCTCCAATTTAAAAACAGGAAAAAATTGAAAAGTATTAACTATACAAGGATATGTTGTCCATATGAGTTTTTCAAAGGAGAGACTTTGATCCTTCTGTCTAGATATCTACATAAACACACACACACAGTTATGCAACACATATACACAAGGATACACACCCTTATGGTAGGGGGAGGGTTTAATCCTCTAGTACCACATATACAAAAAATAACAATGTTATAGTCAAATCAGGTTATAAACTATAGGCATTTGCAAGGTATATCATGTCTAGTAATTCATTGCAGATTATTAAAATCTGAAACTTCTATTATTTTATAAATATTAAGACAGTCTTCATAACACTATTGGAAAACTAAGTTTCAGTTTACTAATCAAATAAGAAATATACAAAGTATCTCCATATAAAGAAATATTTTAGGGACTTTATAACGTGATAATCAAGAATCTGTTAAGATAGAGAGTCTAAAGGTATTTATAATCCATTTAATTTGGTTTTAATTAACAAGCAGATCTGAAAATTATCAAGTATTAATTATGAAAATAAACATAGAAAACATCCATATATTCAAAAATATGATTCAAATGACAACAAATCCTACATACCTATTAAGACTCAGTTCAACCAAAAGCAGCAGATTTATGAAGACTTTGATAACTTTTATTTTTGTTTTAAATAAATGAAGTATATTTTAGTAAACAATCTAGACCTGTTTTCTTTCTGCAAAGTTATGTTCAAGTAAAACTTTTAAAAATGGAAACAATAATCAGGAAACACTTCCACAAGAATACTTTGAGGGATTTTTATATAAATTTGCAGTTACTTAACAAGCCCAGTGATAAACACTGTTGAATTAACAGTGAGGTCAAGAAGATAATGTGTCAGAAGCACCAAGTTCTATTTTTCTCTCCTATTTAAATGATTTTTTTTCGGAAAAGACAACTCTGTGAAGAGGAAAACTAAAGCAGAGTATCACTTATCACTTATCAAATTAAAAACACTTGAAAAAAGTCCACACTAGACCAATTTTACTGTTTCTCACAAGGAAGGGTAAAACTTAAAATTTCAATTGACAAATGATTGCCTTGGATCTTCCTTGTAAAAGTATGATTGAGTTAGCTATCTTTCATGATAAAACCCATTGAGCATTTATTTATAAATTTCAAAGTAAAGGAAAAATGTAAACTGTTTATGTGGGATTAGAGGTCATTCATAGCTGTCTTCAAGGGAATAAAATAAACCAGATGTACCTAAGCCAAGCAGTATCAACTTAGCTGTGCAATGTCAGTCAAGCTATATCGATGTTCGAAGTTCTTTTCTTGTACCTAAGATAGTGCTTTAGATAATATATTACAGAAAACAAAGAGTTCCCCATGAAAATCTATTAAATATGTGCTGTCTGTACTGGTCAGTAGTTTTAGCAAATAAAGACTATTTTAACACAAGATTTGAAGTCTGGAGGCAGATACTTTCGGACTTCAATTCATCAAGAATGGCCCGGAATCCTTCTGTCAGTGAAAAGCTGACATTTCATGCTTAGGTTTATTGCCTCAGGGTCTCAAAACAACTGTTATAGCTTTAAGTACCTGGAGTTCATTTAGAAGCTGAAGCAAGAGTGAAAGGACAAAGTTCATTTACTACAAAGGCTCTCTTATCAATGGAATGAAATGTTTCTGGGAAGTCTCAAGCAGAATTTCTCTGATGCTATACTGGCAAAAACTACGAGACGCAGGCATTCCTTACCTGCAGGAAATCCAGGGAAAACAAATACCATTCCAGACAGAACAAAATAGTGCTTATTGCCTCAGATCAATCACTGCACACACTTTGCTTTCTCAAAAAAAAAAAAAAAAAAAAAAAAAAAAAAGAGGCTCTGTTAACCAAAGAAGAAGGGGACTTGGGGCCCCAGGAGCCATCCTGTTTCTGATACATACTTATAAATACTGTGATAGTAATATAAATGAAACTGGCAGGGGAAGGAAAGATTAATTCCAAGTGGAGGTTATGCAAAGATATCATAGGTGTGGTAACATTTGGCATGGATTTTGAGTAGTATCTTACTTGGAGAGTGATGGGAAATCAACAGATCCAACAATGGAAATCTATTATGAAACCTTAGTGAAAATATAAAACAGTCTGTCTAGTTTCTTGTTCTAAATATCCCCATAGTTCAATCCATTCTTTGCCACCTACAACTGTATTTAACTTCATAGTTTTTGTCTACATGCAGATTAACAGAAACCTGCAAAAAAATGGCTTCAGCAAATTAAGTTTTATTTTTCTTGCATAAATAAGGATTTTAGAATGTGATAGTCCAAGGTTGCTCTGGTGGTTCCACAATGTCATCTGGAGGCTGGTCTAATTTTAGTTTTTTGCTCCACTGTTCTCAAACAGTGACATGACTCTCCATGTTAACAACTAAGATTTGGGTGCACCAGCCATTATGGTTGGGAGATGGACCAGGCAACCCACTCCCAAAAATCAATCTGCCATTGAAAATCCTATGAACAGTAGAGAAGCACTGACATTAGTGTTTTGCCTGTTGTACGCAGAGTAGCTATGAGTCACATACCGACTCCACAGTACCTAACCTAACAACAACAACAAGAAGCCATTATGGGGAGGAGCCAAGGGAAAACCATCCATGTCTGTCTTCTTTATAAGGCCTGTGTGTACCCCCTAGTGACTTCTGCTTTGAGCTTTATGGTAATAACTCTTGTCACTTTACCATCCTTGGGTGGAAAGAAAGAAGAGAAACATCCTTAAATGTGCCACTCTACAAACATTGGTATTTCCTTATTAAGGACAGAATAGTAAATGAGTATAGAGTAAGCAATTCGTAATGTCTGGCACAGTATCAAAAACATTCAATAATGTGCCCTCATTGCTTATAATGATACAGCTTTTAAATATATCTATGTATAATTCCCAAGCCTTTTCTATAATCAGATTCACTAATTGCCATTCCAGTAATTAATTTGTAATCAAACAAATATAAACTGAAATCAAGGCAGATGTAAACTAGGAGCCTATTCTAGAGCTCCGTGGATTAAGAAGAAACAGTATGGTTTCTCATCTACAATCCCTTATCTGCTTTCCCCATACCCAGCACATTAGTCACAGAGTTTCCTAGATTCACAACTTTTGTTTATCTTGCTAACTGGTAAATTTGTTCCTTAATATTCTGGCAATTAAAATCTTACTTGTCTTGTGGAAATTAGCTCACAAGCATGGACTGCCAAAAGAATGAACAGATCTGTCCTAGAAGTGCAACCAGAGTGCTCCTCAGAAGCAAGAATGGCCAGACTGCATCTTATATATTTCTCACATGTAGTCAGAAGAGATCAATCCCTGAAGAAAGACATCATGTTTGGGAGAGTGGCAAGTCAACAAAAAAAGGGAAAACTCTCCACCAGATGGATTGACACACTGTCTGCAACAATGGGCTTAAACATAAACAAGATCGTGTGCCTGGCACAGAATCGGGAAGTGTTTTGATCTGCTGTACATGGGGTCACTATGAGTTGGACTTGACTCGACAGCACCTCACAACAACCATCTCCTACAGTCAATGTTTCCATGATCTATCAGCCAGAATGTATTCCTCATTCATCTGTCTTCTTCTTGCATGTAATACGTCACACTTTTTCTTTATACACTGATTTGCCTTAAAGTTAGTTATTTATAGCTTGACTTCCTCACTGTTTTTTGAGCCCCTTAGGTTAAATTCTATGACTCCTTCATCTTTTTTATCTTTGCCAGTCCTGTAGAGTAAATGCTTCATAAATATCTGTGATTGCATTTTGAAATCTGTAGTTACCTTCAGTTATAGTCAATACCAAGTCTGCACTATTGGAGTGGGAGACTGATATTCATTCATTTTGAGCTTTTGAGGAATTAGCTGCTACAAATAATGATTACTATTTCAGTATGGCAAAAAGCGTAATATATGTCATTTTAAGATGTGTCTAGATGAGATTTTAGCCTGTAGTCCTACCACTGTGGCAGCTGATCCTGTTAGATCTTGATGCTAAGCAGGGTCAGACCTGGTTAGTCCTTGAATGGGAGACTGCCTGGGAATATCATGTGCTACAGGCTTAGAAGAAGTTCCCAGCAGTGCACTCCCAAAACAATCAGGCATTGAAAACTCTGTGAATGGCAGAGATACACTGACAATAGTTCTGGACATGGCATTGTGCCACTATTTCATTCCATTGTACATAAGGTCACTATGAGTTGGACCCAACCTGACAGCATCTAACAACAATAACACACATATACACACATATACACATATATATGTGTAGTATATAGTATATATGGGCTCAGATTTAGCTCAGGTGGTAGAGTGCCACTCTGCACTCTCTGAGGCCCTAGGTTCAATCCCTAGCATGGCAAAATCGGGAGAAGGATCTGGCAGCCCCTCCCAGAACAACCTCCAAACAATCAGACAATGAAAACTCTATGAGGGTCTCCATGAGTTGGACATGATTGAACAGCACCTAACAACAACAATATAGTGTATATATACATAAATATACATGTATATGCGTATACACACATACACACATTTATACACATATATACACATATATATCTCAAAAAGATAAAGATAGTTAAATGCAGCAATCTATACAACTAAAATTTGCTTTGGAGGTTTTAAAAGCTACTCAATCGCTAGAAAATAAACAAGGAAATGGATATATTGATTTTTCACAGAAGTCTATTAAAAAGGCCAGTTTCATAAAAGGGTTTATATTACCAAAATAAAAATGACTTATGAAGATACTGTGACAAGCTACTAAAACCTTAAAAACTGTATTTATTAAAATTTTCCTTACAATATAATCCCGTGTTCTGAATGTCTTCCAACATAAAATAGACAAATAATATTTACATAGGCAAAGTTTGTTTATATGTATTATAACTCAATGAATATTAAGACAAGAATAACAACTGCTACTTATGAAAAGATTCAGTGGTTAGCACTTTTTATATATTGTTATTGTTAGGTGCTGTCCAGTTGGGTCTGACTCATAGCAACTCTATATACAACAGAAAGAAACACTCCCACACTGTGCCATGCTTGATACTATGTCAGTGCTTCTCCACTATTCATAAGGTTTTTGATGGCTGAATTTTTGGAGAGTGGGCTGCCAGGTTCTTCTCCCAAGCCTACAGCACCTAGTGTTCCCAAGCTGACATTGTTTAGCTCCTGAGATCTGACAATATTGGACCCTAGGATGGTATGGCTGCTTATTTGATATTAAAATCACATATTTCTGGTTTTATTATTCCTGTTCACAAGTGAGAATAAAGAGACAAAGTAATTTTTCCACATCATCACTGCTAATAACTCAGAATATTGATCTGATTCCACTCTCATGTCTATAAACTTTTCTCTGAGAGCACATGTACAGTTAATTTTGTAGGAAGATTCCCAATGGTTAAAATTTTGATGGTGTTATGAAATGCTTCAAAAAGGCTTTATTTTAAATTCATACTTATTCCAACAGAGCATTTTAAGAATATAAGTATCTGCACATTTCCCTTAAAGTGAATTATTATTAATGCTTATTTTTTGCTAATATTATAGTGAAAAAATATCATTTTAATTAGTATTTTCTGGTTTACTCATTTATTCAAATATTAGTTAGCCACCTGTATTTATTTTTCTGTAAATTTCTTATGATCCTATATGTTACTAATTGAGCTATAAGCTTTTTCTTACTATATTTAGACAATCCCCTATTAATGGTGTCTTTTTATTTAATGCCTGCAGCGGTGATACCACAGTGGCATCTGATCTCATCACATCTCAGAAGCTAAGCAGGGTCAGACCAGTTAGTACGTGGATGGGAGACTGCCTGGGAACACCAGATACTTCAGGCTTGGGGGAAGGATGTGGCAATCCACTCCCAATAATCAATCCACCAATGAAAACCCTATGAATAGCAAAGAAGCACTGATAGTTTCATCTGTTGTATTTAGGGTCGCTATGAGTCTGACACCAACATGAGGACACCTAACAACAACAAAAACATTATTTTTAACATTATGACTGTAGAATAGGTAGGCTTGACATTGGCTGTATCAATAGATATAGATATTTTTTCAGCTAAATAATTTCAGCATTGCAAAAATATAATTCAGATTTCAATTACCATTGTGACAACTATAAGGAATCACATGAAGTACAAACTTTGCTGCTGGCTCTCCAGTCTACCAATTTCAATGTACATAACAGATGGGCCTCATGCTCAGTGACCAATCACATCACTTCTTTCAAAATCTGTCTGTGTCTTACAAGCGTGCATGCACTACTTAGTAATACATAACAGCAAAGAGTACCAAATCTCCCACTGATAAACTCAGATAACATTGAAAATGATTAGTCAGAAGAGTGACTTGGCCAACAAAGAAAGTGCAGGAAAGAAATTAAAAGTGATACTGTAAGTGAAACTGGATGTGTATAAAACTTAAAATGGAAAGAGCAAAGCAAAGTTAAGATTGGTCCTAGGCTTACATGAGTCTACAATAGCCATATCAGAAATCACTAATGAATATGCAAAGCAATTTACAACCACAAGATTTTCAAAAGAAATATCCTGTCCTTATTTATATGATAAACAAAGGATCAACGAATTATAAATATTACTAAAATGTTAATTACATATAGGACAAAGAGAAAAGTCGATATGAGTATAAGCTTATTATAACTTTATTGTATTCATCCATAAAATAAAAAAGTACATATTTAGTTATAGAAGATAAGTTAGAATCAAATGGATATTTAAGTTCAGCTCTTTTTATTTCCTCAAGTCCAGTACTCCCATTATTTTCCTCATTATTGTTTCTCTATAAAGACAGAACATAATTTCATGATTTATCTTATATATAGTGCATTGAAACTGAAATTTATTTTTGCACATAAAATTATATAATATCTTCTCACCTATCATCAAATATTCTGTATAATTCCAAATAATAATATGTGATCATTTCTCTATGTTTATCTTCCTCTTATGAATAATCATTTCTTCACAGTGGATACCATGTACCTTTTGATAAACAGCACTTATTTATAGCTAAAAATGTTACAATATTGGCCATAATTCTGACTCAAAATTTGAAAGGACCTTTATTATCAAGGAAGTTTGCAGTGAATGAGTAATACTGATATTAATTAAACAGCCTAATTTCCACAAAGGTAGCTGTCAAAGTATATATACAGTGGCTTCATTTAAAAAAATCCATTCCTCTTCTCTCTCTCTCTCTCTCTCTCTCTCACACACACACACACACACACACAGAGGTACACACAGAAGCACACACATAAAACACAGAGAACTCATCTATCCTCATAGGGCATTGAAAAGAGCCCTTGAAAAGGCAATTTAAAAGCCAGGGATTGGACTTCTTTGGATAGAACATCAAACCACATGTACCTCTGGAATGAGCATTATTGATTACTTATTTGATAAAAGCAGGTATTTTTGCCTTTGAACTCTGATCTGAGTCTGAAATAATGTCCTATTAATAAATGTTATATAACCTTCATTTTTCTACTATTTATCTCTCATACTTACTTTGATTTGCACTTTAGTAAGGAAGTACTAGCTGCTTTACAAAAAAATGTTTCAAATTAAAGACTTCTTGGTAATTAGCTTTCAATGTATATAAGAAACAGTACAAATTTCATGTTTCGTCTACATACCCAGCATTGTCCTAGAGATATGGAAGACTAAAAATAATTTCTAACCAGAAGAAATTGATCTTTGGCATGCTAAACTTAAGAAAAAATAATTGACTATGACTATGGCTGCTATTTTATTTCACACAGAAGTATTATTACATCTATTTTTCAAGTTCATTATGAAAAGTTACTACCTCTCATTATATAATATGATTACTTCTCCAAAGTAAGATGTGTTAAAAATTCCTCAAGAATCCAATTAATTATTTGTCCTTTCAGATGCAACTTTCAGGCAAACGCTGGATGAAACAATTTATATCCTCTGATGAATACATTGATAAATTTTGAATTACTATTCTTTCTCTATTGAGGAAAAGCACAGTTGTCAATATCGGTGATATATTTTATTTGTATGACTCTTAAACAAAGATGTTATTTGTTGTTGTTAGGTGCCATTGAGTCGGATCTGACTCATAGCAATGCTACATACAACAGAACAAAACACTCCCTTGACATTGTGCCATGTCCAGCACTATGTCAGTGCTTCCCTGCTATTCATAAGGTTTTCATTGGCTGATTGTTTTGGGATTGCTTCAGGGGTGGATTGCCAGGTCCTTCTCCTGTTTTTTGCAGTGTTGTGGATGAAACTTAGGGCCTCAGAGATTGTAGAGTACTGTTCTACCAGCTGAACTAAACCCCAGCCCCATACAAACCCTTAAGGGACAATTTATTATAGATATGACCAGTTTAGGATTTTGAAAATGGGAAAAATATACTTGCAATTATTGCCAAATTTTAGAGATCAAGAGGTTATATTGGCAATTCATTTTGTTAGTGGTTGTTCAACTGCAGGCATCAGTTTTGTCAATAGCTTTTTTAAAGCTACAATATTATCTCACAAGTGTATGACAATTATAATATATGTGAGTTTTCATAATTATGATTTTCTATACCTAGTATTTTAAGAGAATTTGTTCAATATTCAATTAATAAACATCTATCATTCACAAAAGGAATATAATCACCTATAAAGTGATGACTATGATATAGATTCTTTTTGTTTAATAATATTTCTTCAGTATTCTACAATAAACTTTGGAATCCCACCTATTTTTAAAGTAGCAATTATCTTTCCTTTTAACACTGGTGTTCTTTCCCTCTTCATTTTTTTGAGAAACGCTTTTACTTCTTGCTCCTCCCCACATTGCCTAAGTGGATGTCCTCATGCCTTATCACGGAGACAGACGCAAGACTTCTGACACCATGTGTAGCACTATGGGAGTTTTCAGTCACAAGAGGCAGAGGTCAATGCATTATGCCAAATTTGTCAGAATCAAAGAGATCTGCTTTTTTAAATTCTAAAAATAAATAAATATAGCTGAAAGTTATAGAGGAAAGGTTCTCACATGCTATCGCCTGACAATAGCTATTACAGAATACTTGCCACGACAACCTTGCACAAATGCTAATATGTCATTATAAAACAAACAAAAACAAACAAGAAAACTTCTGCAAGGACATCTGCTCAGCAACTACCTGTTCAACCTTGGACATTAGTCTTTTTGTGTGTGTGCATGTGTGGTACTGGGGGTTGAACCCGGGGCCTCACGCCTGCACACCCTGCAAGTGCTGGACCACTGAGCTGCACCCTCAGCGCTTTTTTTTTTTTTCCACTTTTTGAGACAGGGTCTTGCTAAATTACGCAGACTGCCTCTAGTCTTGAACTTGCGATCCTCCTGCCTCCACCTCCCGAGCCGCTGGGATTACAAGTGTGCACCACCGTGCCCAGCTCAACATTAGTCTTTTAAAAATACTTCACATGGTTCTCCTCATTTTACTTTTAATAACTTCTCCCTGCCTCTACCTCGTTAGTGTGGCATGTGTGTTCCCATTCCAGTGTTCTGCTATTCCAGGATAAAAATAGGAGAAGGACATGGCAATCCACTCCCGAGGCATTACCAAAAGAGTCAGCCACTGAAAACCCTATGAGGGTGGCTATGATTCGGTTCCAACTTGACAGAAACTAATAACAATAACAACATATACGTGCATGTCATTTCATTATCTAAATAGGTTTTGGTTATATTCATTTTCCAGAATAAGGATACTGAACAGTAAAGATTGCCACAATGCAAGCACAAAATTACACAGACTCTACATATATGCATGCAAATACACACACACACACACACACACACACACACACACACACACGGATTTATATCTCAATAAATACAGTCATTTCTATCATAAAGTATTTTTAGCTTTTAATTTCCCTAGAGAACATGATCAAACAAGAAGAGAGTTTATAATACTTGTAGGAAAGATAAGAAGTCAAAATGTTTAAAATACAGTAAACAAATATTTATGGTATCCATTCAAAATTATAAAATATTGTGTTGAATACCAATAAAACTGTACTTATGTTTTTACTGACATGAGTAGCTGAGAAGCTATTATCTTCTGTGTTATCTTGCACAAATCATCCCTTGAAATGATTTCTTTTAAAATTAATATACAAGTATATAGAATTTATCATTAAATTCCCCTATATATAAAATGCAATGCCTCATCACAATTTTATTTAAAATGAAAACATAGCTTTCTGTCATTAAATGATATAGGAGGTCTCTATAGCTTTAAATCTACACAATAAACCTTGTAAATGATAGTGTTAGTCTACAAATCTTTCCACTTTAGGAATTATAGAAAAATATTCTAATATTCTTTTAATAAATAATCACAGAATACAAAAGCAGATGGTTCCCTAAGTTTATCACCACTAAAAAAATGAATCAACACAATTGTTTGTTATTTCCTTTTTAGGGTTTTCACATTTATGATTTTGTTTGATCTTCATAACCTTTCTTTAGCTAAGCAGTGCATCAGTGCTGAACCAGCTGGGAGTGGTGGTGCATGTCTGTCATCCCAGCGACTCAGGAGGCAGAGGCAGGAGTATTGCAAGCTCTAGACCAGAGGCAGTCTGCATAATTTATAGAGACCCTGTCTCAAAAAGTAAAAAAATCAGCTGAGGGTGCAGCCCAGTGGTCCAGCACTTGTAAAGCATGCAAGCGCAAGGCCCTGGGTTCAACCCCAGTACCACAAAAAAAAGAAAGAAAAAGAAATACACTAAACCTGGGCAAATTCAGGTAACTTGCTCCAGGTCACAGCTTATTGGTTGAAAAGGAACCACTAGTTCTCTAGTCTACAAAGTTTCAGCCTCCAGGGGTCATATTCATTTGGGGACAAAGCAGGAACAGCTGTTTTATGAGTTGCTATGATTTTTTTAGTAAAATTTTGCTTGTGTGTGATATTAATGATGTTGCATCAACAAAACAAAAATCCTTATGACTGGGCAGTATGCAACTTCACAATAAAGGGAGAAAAGATTGAGGTTGTCCAAGATTTTGCTTTGCTTGGCTTTATAATCAACACTTGTGGAAGCAGTAGTCAAGAAATCAAAAGACCCATTGCCCTAAAAACAGCTGTGGCAAAAGATCTCTTTAGATTATTGAAAAATAAAGATGCCACATTGAAGACAAAGGTGCGCCTGACTCATGCCATGGTATTTTCAGTCCCATCGTATCGTTGTGAAAGCTGGACACTGAACAAGGGAGACAGGAAAGAATTGATACTTTTGAATTATGGTGCTGGAGACGAATATTGAATATACCATGGACTGCCAAAAGAACCAACAGATCTGTCCTAGAAGTACAACCAGAATGTTCTTTGGAAGCAAGAATGGCCAGACTGTGACTTACACACGTATTTGGGACATGTAGTCAGGAGAGATCAATGCCTGGAGAAAAACATCATGTTTGGAAGAGTGGCAGGTCAACAAAGAAAAGGAAAACCCTCCACCAGATGGATTGGCATGGTGTCGGCAACAATGGGCTTAAACATAAATAAGATCCTGTGCCTGGCACAGAATCAGGAAGTGTTTTGATCTGCTGTACATAGGGTTGCTATGAGTTGGACTCGATGGCACCTAACAACAACAACAACAACAACATGATTTTTTTACCTGCCAAAATGGAGCTCAAGGTCTAGTTGAGGGTGATAGACAGAGCAAATAAGACACTCTAAATCCTCAAAACTACATGCAACCTAGAGTAATAGAAATTTGGCTTGACAATATTGACATATTTTAATTTGTAGAAAAGATGTCCAGATTGTAAGAAAGAGGAATTATTTTCACACTTATAGGACACAAATTTATAAAGAATTTAAAAAATCTACCAATTTTGTCAAACAGATAATGAAAAACAAAAGCTTTTCAGCTAAATTCGATATTTTAGTTTTGGATCCCTTGTATTGGAATATTTTTTCTTAATTAATACTATTAAACACTTATCCATTGATATCAGTAATATATTACAAAGTTTATATTATAACATAACAGATTCCTATCATTTACTTTTATTGAGATTTGTTATTAAATTTACTTCCTCTGGAATAATAAAAGGTGAGACTTTTTCTCAATTTAAAATATTTGTTTGTCACTTGGTTTTATTGATTTCCCTAACCATATGGAATATGTAGGAATAATTTATTATAGCTTCTTATATTTTCAAATATATACAAAGGGCTGAAACAAAAAAAATATAAAGGCATTTGGAAATGATGTGATACTCATTTCCTAAGTCCATGGGAAGGTAAAATTAACCTACATATTTTCTACTAGGTTGTGGGCAATGTATGATAACAAAGTGAACTTATATTTAGAATAAACAGTAGGAAGCTGGTGAAATAGACATCCTTTGATTTTTAACTATTTCATTACATTTTGTTTTGTTATGTTTCTTCATTCCACATTCTCTTTCTTGCTTTTGGCTTTTTAAATAGTCAATTTTTTTTTTTTTACAAACATGAGAAACTATACCAGTTTCCTACTGCTGCTGTAGATTGTCATGGAAATCAGTATGTCTAACAGGAGTGGCAAATATATTAGAGACATCTAAAGCTGGGATGGCTGGAGGAGGATCATGCTGTAAAAGCTAGGGGGAGACATACATCTATATATTACATTTGATTCTTTCCCATTCCCCTGCTTTCTGGTAATTTCCCTTTACTTTTTCTTTTATAGCCAATGAATCTGAATGAATTTTCTGCTACTTGCTATCAATAATATAAAAATAATAGCATAGACATCAGTTATTATTATTTGCAAATTTGGATCTGTTCTTGAAAATGCAGAAAATAATAAATATCACTATACCTCAACTCTAGATTTAATCATATAAAATCAATAAATAAAACATTTCATTTTGTCATTATTGAGTTAGCAATCTATGAATTTCATATATTTTTAATAATGTCAATATTAATCTGAATAGTCAACAGAGACTATCATAAGATTCCCTTTGAATGACATAATATGCTTCTGGTTCAAAAATAAAATTAAAAATATTTCTCATATTTATTTATAAACATTAACCTTATCACGATAATTTCATGATATAACAACTTTCTGACCTGTGCAGATAGCAAATATTCTGTGAACTATACTGTTTTAAATAAGCAATGATTTCTTTTGCAATGAAAAAAGAATTCCATAGACTAAGGAATCTTCTGTAACTTCAAAGACTCCAATCTTCCAAGATGTATTCTTCTATAGAAGTCTTTCTACTATGTTGTCTATCTATCTGTCGCTCTCTGTCTCTCTGTCTCTCTCTCTCTCTCTCTCTCTCTCTCTCTCTCTGTGTCTTTCTCATTTCCTTTTATCTTAAATTTAGAAATCTTATTTGAATCATTCTGGAATTTTCTGTCTTCTTAACTTCACAGTCTTTTGAATTGTACTTCTCCAGGTGCATGAGTTGAATATTCTACTCAAGCTTTGACTTTATTTGAATTGGATATATATCTCCAAGAGCCTGGATATCATCATTTCTATATCTAATATACATCTAAGTCTCAAAGTTACAGCACCTAAAAAGATATTCTTGACCATTTCCCCCACTTCATTCTATCTCCAATATTCTCTTTGTCACCAACCAGGGTTCCAATCACAAATTTCCTCCAAATCAAAATAGATAGATAACATTTGATTTCACTCTTTCCCTTTCCACATTCATTGACACAATTATTTTGACACTATGAAACCTCAAAAAGATAGATACAATTTTGCCATCTCAGAGGCAGTAGTTTGAATAAAAAATGGAAAACTGCTTGGTTCACAGTCAGGAAAGGTGTATAGCAGGGCTATATTCTTTTACTATACCTCTTCAATCTTGATGCTGAACAAATAATCTGATGAACTGGATTTAGTGAAGAAGGCTGTGGCATCAGGATTGAGGAAGACTCATTAATAATCTATGTTATGGAGATGACAGAACTCTGCTTTCTGAAATTGAAGAGGATTTGGATTTGAAACATTTACTGTTGAAGATCAAAGAACACACCCTTCAGTCTGGATTGTGTTTCAACATCAACAAAACAAAAATCCTTACAATTGGGTCAGTAAGCAACTTCATGGTAAATGGAGAAATGATTAAAGTTGTCCAAGATTTTGTTTTATTTGGTTCTACAATCAACAACTACAGAAGTAGAAGAAATCAGAAGGAGAATTGCATTGGAAAAAGCTCTTGGAAAACACCCTTTTCAAGTATGGAAAAGCAAAGATGTTACATTGAAGATGAAAGTGCGCCTGACTTATGCCATGAAATTTCCAGTTCCATCATATGCTTGTGAAATCTGGATGTTCAATAGGGGAGACAGGAGAATAATTGATTCTTTTGAATTATGGTGCTAGGGACAATATTGGATATATCATGGAATGTCAAAAGAACACACAGATCTGTCCTAGAATTAGTGCAACCAGAGTTCTTCTTGGAAGCAAGGATGATTAGACTGTGACTGATGTATTTTGGACATGTAGTCAGGAGGGACCAATCCCTGGAGAAGCATATCATGTTTGGGAGAATGGCAGGTCAATGAGAAAAAGGCAGACCTTCAAGTAGATGGATTGACACAGTGCCTGCAACAATAGGTTTAAACATGAAAAAGATCATGAGCCTGTTGCAGAGTCGGGTAGTGTTTTGTTGTGTTGTACCCAGGGTCGCTATGTGTATAACAGCCAAAACTGTCTTCTACCTATGCCTACTTTGCTCTGTGTGTGGTATATAGCTGGGATTAAAATACCTTCCTTTATCTTCTTTTCATTTTTTCTGTTTATTCATTTTAATTTCCATAGATGTATTATAATTCTGCTTCTTTGGATTAAAAAATAAATGACTGGTATTTAGTCCTTTTGTCAAAATTATCTTTTGGATTAAACAATCTGAGTTCCTATACTTTCTCAATGTGATATGGATCTGAGGTACTGTATTATTCTAATATCTTTTTTCTGGTGAAATTATTTTCCTTATAAAATGTGGAACCAAGACTTTCTTTGTTATAGAAAAGTTGACATTCATAGGCACTTTTTAAAGATGTTCCACTGCTGATATGGTTTCTTTGGATGGCTCTAAATCATCTCATGATTGTCCAATTTTGCCTGAAGTACAGGTAGCAAGACAAGAATTTAATCTGGAATCAGATTTTAAATACAATTATTAAGGACAAGAATGAATAACAATTAGTTTTGAAAAGCCCCTGAAATGAAAACACTAAAACAAAAATGTGATTTCATCAGTTATAATTCTACAAAGGTGCTGATGTGCCTTAAAAATTTAAATTTTGAGCACCATGGCATATGCCTCTCCAAGTGACTCCGTACAGTGAAGCAAGAGGATCATGATTTAGACGCCAGAGGTAACATGCACAAATTAGCAAGACTCTTTCTCAAAATAATAAATTTTAAAAGGGGCTTGGGTTATATCTCAATGGTAGAGCATTTGCCTACCATGAGTTAGGCCTTGGGTTCAAACCCTAGGTTGGTTGGTAGGTGCTGTCAGTACTGTCCGACTCATAGTGACCCTCATAGAGTTTTCAATGGCTGATTGCTTTGGGACTGCCTTAGGAATGTATTGCCACCTCCTTCTCCAATTTTTGTGGTGCTGGGAATCGAACCCCAGACCTTAGATGCTGCAGAGGGGTGCTTTACCAACTGTGCTAAATCCCAGCCCCCTAAAAATGATAGGCTACATCAAAAACTTCTGAATATATAATTTTATGAAATATGATGGTTTGGGGAAAATAAGAAAGTACCACACAGTCCCCATGACCAGGAATCTCTAATATCATGACAATTATTGACTTAGAGAAGAAACAAAGCTTTTTAATACTTGGGTTCCAAAAGCCAGTGTTCCTCTTCCCAACACTCTCTGAGGGCCACAGGAGTTGGTTTAAAGTCATTATCTTGTAAAATGACAGTACAACAGAGTATTGTTCAAAAAATGGCATTTTGTGAATAGAATGAGTTGAAATGGCACTTACGATGAATTTTCCTACTTGTTGAAAGGATACTTTTCCAAATCTCCAAAATAGTGCTTATGATAACCAAAAAGAACAAAATCAGTGACACAGAACTTCAATATACTCAAATACATAATTAGCCACAGTTTTCTTTCAGACACACAGAAGCTCTCAATGTACTTCAATGATAAAGGAAGGAAGGCAGGCAGGAGGGGAATGTATGTCTCTAGGCTCTCACTGGCACATGCAGAACAATCTCTACTGTATAGTAAGATTTCTGGCTGGGATCAGTTGTTGCTTTGCCATTTTATGTCAGTGTTTCATGTGTTTATACACACTTTTGAACCACATTTGTAAGCTGCAAAAGAGACGAATTTTTATTCTATGTGAAGTGTTCTGCAGCTTTAATAGCTCTCTATCTTTGGGCCTGTTTTAGCCTACTTCCTAACAACTTCTGCCTTTGAAGTCATCTAAGAGGATTTGATTCTGCTAGAAATAATGTTTTTGGTATAAAGTGCAGTTCTAGGTGTTATTATATTCTCTATTTTAGACTTCACGCAAATTTCTAATATAATTTCAAAATCATAACATTTTACTTAATAAGGCATTTCCATTGGAATTTAAAGCATTTTAAAAACTATTAAAATAGAAGTAGAAAATTAAAATCACCAAAGTAGAAAACAAACACAGACATGGAGGTCATGAGAAAAATAAGATTTAGCAAAACACTGAACTTAATTTGAGATAGTTGGCTTTCAAAACAAATAGTACAACTATTGCAAACTGGAAAAGTCATATCTAATTTAGTTAGCATATCTTTCAAACTATAAGTAGAGAGATTTTTAAATCAATTTCAAAAATGTAATAGGCCAGGTTTATATAATCCTTAAAAATAACTCATTCCCAGGTAGTATAACTGTCAATTGTTTATACATTAGAGCTGTCAAATTGAATTTTTAAAATGATTTTACTTCAAACATCAACTACTTCAAGGTACTTATCTCAAGAATGAGGGATATTTAAGAAGGTAAATCAAACTAAAATTACAAAAAAAAAAAAGAGAACATTTTGAAGTAGCAAAAATACCGTAGAAATTGGGAAGTCTCAACACAATCCATTCGACTACCTACATGTTCTCCTGGAGGTCTTTAACTGTATCAAATTAATTGCATAGGCTTCTAATGGTTTTATTTTTAAATAAAATATACATTTAGAAAGCATAATTTCATCTACAGTAGTATTTTTGTTTAGAGCACTTGGCACCCCAGGCGATCTCCTGGGATTTACTCTGCTATACAAAATGCCTCTTGCTTTATTCCTCTACTGTGGTCCACCCTTCCACTCATATCAGGCATCTTTTATTTCTCTGTTCTTTAGTGATGTAACTGCCATTTTATTTGCTGCTTTCTTTCCTACAATATCTACTTTTGCTCAAAACAGAGAAAGGAAAAGTACACAGAAGCTTCTGGAGATAGAATATTTGAGTAAGGGACAGCTTCAATTCCCTTTTGTAAAGACCACTTATAAATATACCTTCAAGCTAATGGAATTTTTCCCTATTCAATAAGTACATGTTTTGTTTTATGTTTTACCATTGACTTTCTAAAGTTATTTGTAGGCTTTTGGAATTATTTTAATCAAAATAGTGAGATAGTAAAATAGATATGGTTCCTTTTAACACATTTAGAAATCTCATTTCACAAAACTTTCCTTTCTAATGCATAATCAGTTATTTGCAGATGAATATTCAGTATCTGGCCTGCAGCTGTAGCCCTGTGGCATTCGATCCCATCAGATCTCGGAAGCTAAGCAGGGTCGGGCCTGGTCAGTACCTGGATGGGAGACCATCTGGAAACACCAGATGCTGTAGGCTTGGGAGAAGGACCTGGCAACCCCCTCCCAAAAATCAATCTGCCATTGAAAACCCTATGAACAGCAGAGAAGCACTGACAATAGTGTTTTCCCTGTTGTACAGAGGGTCGCTATGAGTCGGATACCGACTCAACGGCACTTAACAACAACAACAATTCAGTATCCAGTGCCATCATGGTTTTAAATGTTAAAACACTGTATAATGCATTTAACATTATTGGAGAGTAAGGATAAGATTACTTAGGTTTAAAAACTATAAGTGATTGAAAGTTTGCATCCATTTTAAAAATGTGCCTCACTTCTTATAGAGTTTTAGAAAACCTCACTTATTTTCATTTAACATAACTGCCAAGCACTTATACACCAAGGTTGCCAAATAAAAATTTTTAGTGTTTTATTTCTGCTCAACATTTCATACATTTTCTTGATGGGCTTAGAAAGATTTATACCTGGAATAAAATGTACAATGGCAAAAGGAAAAAAGCTGATGGCGTTAAGGGAAAAATGCTAATAATAAATAGAAATATCTAGTATCTACCATGTTGAATTATGGTTTGAATTGAATTATGTTTCAATTAAAAGGTTTCAGCAAGATATATTGAGATAATAAAAAACAAAGGATATATTTATATGGTATGCAATGTAAATTGAAATGACTTACATAAATAAGTTGCACTGTTGTTGTTAGGTGCCATTGAGTCAAGTCTGACTCAAAGCAACCCTGTGTATAACTGAACAAAACACTACCCAACACTGTGCCATGCACATGATCTCTTTTACATCTGAGCCCATAGCTGTAGCCATTGTGTCTCTCCTCATTTTGAGTCATGTCATATCAGCAAATAGAGGTCCCAGAGGCTCTACTCCATGCCCATCATAAAGCTTGACTCAACTTTGAGGAGGCAACTCTTCCCCAGTCATCTTTCAAATACCTTCCAGCCTGGAGGGCTCATTTTCCAGCACTATATTTGACAGTGCTTCTCTGCTAGGTACAAGGTTTTCAATGACCGTTTTAGGAGTGGGCTACTAAGTCCTTCTCCCAAGCCTACAGCACTGTGATTTCCAGGCAGTCTCATCCAAGGAGTAACCAGGCCTGCCCTTGCTTAGCTTCCAAGATCTGATGGGATTTGATGCCAGTGTGGTATGGTGGCTGCAGACTCACATATTTTGTTATTTATTTATTGTTAGGGGCCTTTATATCAGGTCCAACTCATATTGACCCTCATAAGGTTTTTCATGCCTGATTGTTTTCAGGATCGCTTTGGGAGTAGGCTGCCATGTCGTTTTCCCATGTTTGCAAAGCTGGGGATTGATTCCAGGGCCTCAGAGAGTGCACAGCAGCACTCTACCAACTGAGCAAAACCCCAGGTCTTTGTTGTTGTTGTTGTTGTTGTTCTTAGGTGCTGTCAAGTCCAGTCCAACTCATAGCAACCCTATGTACAACAGATTAAAACACTTCCTGATTCTGTGCCAGGCACATGATCTTATTTATGTTTAAGGTCATTGTTGCAGACACTGTGTCAATCCATCTGGTGGAGGGTTTTCCTTTTCTTCGTTGACCTGCCACTCTCACAAACATGATGTCTTTCTCCAGGCACTGGTCTCTCCTGACTACATGTCGAAAATATGTAAGACGTAGTCTGGACATTCTTGTTTCCAAGGAGCACTCTGGTTGCACTTCTTCTAGGACAGATCAGTTGGTTCTTTTGGCAGTCCATAGTATATTCAATATTCATCTTTAGCACAATAATTCAAAAGCATCAATTCTCTTCCTGTCTCCCTTGTTCAATATCTAGCTTTCACAACCATATGATGTGACTGAAAATACCATGGCATGAGTCAGGTGTACCTTCATCTTCAATGTGGCTTTACTTTTCAATACTCTAAAGAGATCTTTTGCCACAGCTTTTCCCAAAGCTATGTGTCTTTTGATTTCTTGGCTGCTGCTTCCACAGGTGTTGATTATAGAGTGAAACAAAGCAAAATCTTGGACAACCTCAATCTTTTCTCCATTTATTGTGAAGCTGCATACTGACCCAGTTGTAAGGATTTTTGTTTTGTTGATATTTAGTTACAACCCATACTGAAGGCTATGATCTTTGATCTTCATCAGTAAATGTTTTAAATTATCTTTCAGCAAGCAGAGCTGTGTCATCTGCATAATGCAGGCTGTTATTGATTCTTTCTTCAATCCTGATGCCATGTTCTTTCTCACAAAGTCCAGCTTCTTAGATTATTTGCTCACCAAATAAATTGAGGAGAAGTGGTGAAAGTATACAGCCCTGATGCACCCCTTTCTCAATTTTTAACCAGGCAGTGTTTCCTTGTTCTATTCGAACAACTGCTTCCTGGTTTACATACAGATTCCTCACGAGTACAGTTAGGTGCTCTGGTGTTCCCATTTTCTGAAGTGTTATTCATAATTTGATATGATCTACATAGTCAAATTCCTTTGACTAGTCAATAAAACATAGACAGACATCTTTCTGATATTCTCTGCTTTCAGCTAATATCCACCTGACATCAATAATGATGTCCCTGGTTCCCCACCCTCTTCTGAATCCCATTTGATTTTCTGGCAATTCCCTGTCTATATACTGCTGCAGTCACTTTTCAATGATCTATAGTAAAATTTTGCTTGTGTGTGATATTAATGATATTGTCTGATAGTTTCCACATTCAGCTGGATCCCCCCCCCTTTTTTTTTTTTGGAATAGGCACAAATATGGATCTCTTCCAGTCAGTTGTCCAGGTAGCTGTTTTGCAAATGTCTTGGCATAAACATATTAGCACCTTCAGTGCTGCATCTGTTGATGAAACATCTCTATTATACCATCAATTCCCAGAGCATTGTGTTTCGCCAGTTCTTTTAAGGCAGCTTCCTCTTCATCCTTCAATGGTTCCTCTTCCTATGCAACCTCTTGGAATGGTTGGTCATCTACCAATTCTTTTTTGTATAATGACTCTGTATATTCCTTCCATCTTCTTTTGATGTCTCCTCCATCGTTTAATACTTTCCCTGTGGAATCTTTCACTATTGCCACTTGAGTCATGAATATTTTCTTCAGTTCTTTAAGCTGCAGTAGAACAGAGCATATTCTTCCCTTTGGATTTTCTATCTCCAGCTCTTTGCACATGTCATTATAATATTTGTTTTTGTCTTCTCAAGCTGGCTTTTGAAATCTGTTTACTTCCTTAACTTCATCATGTCTTCCTTTTAGTTTAGCTGCTGGACGTTCAAGGGCAAGTTCCAGCATCTCTTTTGACAAGTAATTTGGTCTTTTCCTTTTTTCTTATTTTTTTAAATAACCTTTTTCTTTCTTCTTGAATGATATCTTTTATGTCATGCCAGAACTCATCTGGTCTATCATTTTGTCTAATGCATTAAACCTGTTCTTGAGGTGGTCTCTGAACTCAGGTAGGATATATTGAAGGTCATACCTTGGCTCTCAACACTTGTTCTAATTTTCTCCAGCTTCAGTTTGAACTTGCATATGAGAAACTGATAACCTGATCCACAATCAGCACCTGGTCTTGTTCTGACATTTGATATAGAGCTTTTCCATCATCTCTTTCCACAGATGTAGTCAATCTGGTTCCCATATGTTGCATCTGGTGAAGTCCATGTGTATAGTCACTGTTTATGTTGGTAAAAAAATGTATTGCGATGAAAAGGTCATTGGTCTGACAAAATTCTATCATGCGATCCCCAGCATCATTTCTGTCACCAACACCATACTTTCAAACTACTGAGCCTTTTTTGTTTCCAACATTTGCAATCCAGTCACTAATAATTATCAGTACATCCTGATTGCATGTTTGATCTATTTCAGATTGCAAAAGCTGACAGAAATTTTCCCTTCATCATTTGTGGCCTTAGTGGTGGGTGCATAAAATAATAGTCATATTAACTGGCCTTCCTCGTAGGCATATGGATATTATTCTATCACCAACAACATTGTATTTCAGGACAGATCTTAAGATGTCTTTTTTGATGATGAATGCAACCCCATTTCTCTTTAGTTTGTCATTCCCAGCATAGTAGACCATATGATTTGTTGTTGTTGTTAGGTGCCATCGAGTTGGTATCCAACTCATAGCGACCCTCTGTTCAACAGGGGAAACACTATTGTCAGTGCTTCTCTGCTGTTCATAGGTTTTTCAATGGCAGATTGATTTTTGGGAGGGGGTTGTCAGGTCCTTCTCCCAAGCCTATAGCTTCTGGTGTTCCCAGGCGGTCTCCCATCCAGGTACTAACCAGGCCCGACCCTGCTTAGCTCCCGAGATCTGAAGGGATCGGATGCCACAGGGCTACCGCTGCAGGTGACCATATGATTATTTGACTCAAAATGGCCCATGCCAGTACATTTTACCTCACTGATGCCTAGAATGTCAATGTTTATGTGTTCCATTTCTCTGTTAAAGATTTCTAATTTTCCTAGATTCATACTATGTACATTCCATACTGCAATTATTGATGGATGTTTACAGTTGTTTCTCCTCATTTTGATTTGTGCCACATCAGCAAATGGAGGTCCCTGGGGCTTTACTCCATTTCTGTCATCCAGGTAGACTCTACTTTGAGGAAGCAACTCTTCCACAGTAGTCTTCTGAGTGCCTTCCAACTTGAGGCACTCATTTTCTGGCACTGTATCTGACAGTGTTTCTTTGTTGTTCATAGGGTTTTCAATGGCTAGTTGTTTCAGGAGTGGTTTGCCAGTGCCTACTCCCTGTTCTCTCTTAGTCTGGAAGCTCAGCTGAAACCTGTTCACCATGGGTGACCCTTCTGGCATCTGAGATACTGGTGGCATAGCTTTCAGCTTCATCGCAACAAACAAGCCCCCACAGTGTGGCACTCTGACACACCTATGGGCGCCCAGCCCTTTAGATGATTTAAAAAATAGATTAGGCCAAAAGAATTGAAATCAACCTAATGAAATACTATAATCTTTTACAATGTTTTGGTTGCATCTTCTTTGGTTTAGTTTTTTTATTCTGGGTTAATTATACATGTTGTCAGGTGTCCTCCACTCAGGTCTGACACATAGCAACCCTATGTACAATAGAACAAAACACTCCCCAACACTGCGCCCTGCTGGGGACTATGTCAGTGCTTCTCTGCTATTTATAGGGTTTTGGATGGCAGATTATTCCAGGATTGCTTTTGGAGTGGATTGCCAAATCCTTCTCCCATGTTTGTGGTGCTGGGGATCAAACCCAGGGTTTCAGAGGGTACAGAGCAGTACTCTACCAAATCAGCTAAGGCCCAGACCAATTAAGTATATATTCTGAATATTAATCATGTGAGCCAGTGCAAATTTGACAGGATAGAATCTAGTCCTATGGATATGAAGAATCTCTGTTGTTAGGTGCAACTCATAGCAATCCTCATAGGGTTTCCAGTGGCTGATTGTTTCGGTATTGCTGCGGGAGTGGATTGCCACAATCTTTCTCCTGTTTTTTGCTGTGCTGGGGATTGAAACTGGGTCCTCAGAGAGTGTGGAGCAGCACTCTGCCAAATGAGCTAAACTCTATTGGCCTCTACTTCAGAAGGTGTTTTTTCTTTTTTGTTAATTAGTCTACTTTTTCTTGCTCAATTTTAAGTGGTAGAATTTCCAGCTACAGTGTCTAATGATTACTCCACATGCAAGTATTCCATATACACAAAGTTTAAACATACAAAATATGCAGAGCCTCATTAAGGGTCATTCCTACATATCTTAATAAATAAAGTCAATTTATGCCACCAGAAGGCTGTTGAATGATGTCTGCATAGCACAATCACTCTTATTCTTGACAAATATCAGCATAAGTCAGCTGTGCTCTGTAGAAGTAGATACATTAGTTACTTATATATGACAAAATTTTGTGTAATGGCTTAATAAATTCTTCATTTAAATTGAAAAATAAATTAAGTTTTCTCCAGGGGAGACTAATTTAGTCATAATAAAAAGTTCAATGAATGAAATTTTATTTTACACAATCTTCTCTGTGAAAATCTACTAATAGATGAAATGCAGATATTTACCACTCATAGCAGCCAACTGTCCTTTTATGCCTTTTTCTGTACATCTGTGCAGGTTGTGAAAATTGCAACAATATTATGAATAGTTATTTCCCTTTCCTACCTCTTATCTGATAACTGATAAGACTCAGGTTCAGAAATAGAAGATGTAAAAGTGGAAATAGAAAAAAGGAAATAGAAAAGATATATAATTATATAATATATATTTAATATATGTTAATATATAATATGTGTTAATATATAATTAACAATATAAAAGATAAGAAACAAGGAGACATTAAACAAACAAGATCGTACAAGAGGAGACATATTAAAGATATTAAAGACATATTAAAGATATTAAAGACATTAAAGACATTAAAGATATTAAAGATGAATAGTATGTCTTTTAATTTGAGTGATATGATTAATAGAATTGGTGCTATTAACAGAAATATCAAAACGGGGCAAAAATATTTAGGTTTTGGATAGATAGTTCACAAGCAGCGCAGAGAACATCCAAGTAAAATGTAAACCTAGATGTAAGAAAGGAGAGACAAAAATTATTCACAAGGCAACTGTCAGA
>VMDO01010736.1:0-70123 GCA_007922755.1 Pedetes capensis
TTGTATTTACCATGCTTGGGATTTGATGAGCTTCTTCAATTAGTGGGAAAATACATTGCATGGAATTTTTAGAATTTTTTTCTAATATTATTTTTGTATCATTATCACCCTTCTCTCTTCCTATGACTTTACTTAGCATTTATCAGAAACTCTGACTCTTTAAATGAATATTTTCTACTGTCTTCTGCTATTTCCATGCTTTCTCCTCTGGGAATGTGTTTTTAATTTTCCTTAAATTGTCTTCAAGTTTATTAATCCTATCTTGAGCACAACCACTTGCCATTACATTCATTAATGTGCCCCCAATTTTAGGTAGCCTTCTGTGCAGCTAGAATCTTGGTTGGATTGACTTATAGAGATACTAATATCCTGTCATTCATACTTTTTTTCACCCATAATATGCACCTTTCCCATTATTTTCTTTAGTACTCATGCTTGTTTTTACCCATAATATTATGTTACCCTCTGTTTTCTTTAGTTATGCTTTTCAGAACCCTTGCCTGCTCACTCTAATATCCAGATCCTATCTTAGACTAATGTTACTTACTGTCTTACTTTAGATTTTTTTTTAATCAACTTTTCCTATTCTTTTGCAGGTCTAGTAATTTTTTTTAAATTTATGCTATTATACTATTATAGTAATACTTTATAATCTCCCTGTATTTTAACTTCTTTTAAATAATCTTATAATCTATTTTAGTAAATAATCAAATTACTGGTGGATCTCCTAGATCCTCTGAAGTTTTGGACAGAGGTTTTATTGTTGTTGTTGTTGTTAGGTGCCGTTGAGTCGGTATCCGACTCATAGCTACCCTCATAGGGTTTTCAATGGCTGATTGTTTCGGTATTGCATTGGGAGTGGATTGCCAGGTCCTTCTCTCATTTTTGCGGTGCTGGGAATTGAACTCCAGACCTCAGAGACTGCAGCGCAGTGCTCTACCAACTGAGCTAAATCCCAGCCCGAGGTTTTATTAGGATGTGTCTATTTCTCATTTTGTTATTATTCCTAGAGAAAAACACTTACTTTTTAACCATGGTACTCACTCCTATCATATAGCTTTTCAAGTGAATACCTGAGATATTCTCAAAGTCTTTCCACTCTGGCTGGGCAAGAATTCTACTCTCTTTCCAGAGCTGTGAGAATTTTGAAATATCTGTTCTCTGATAAATTTTCTAGAATTTCATCCTACAAATGATACATCTTTGGAATCAAACAAAGACTGATGAGCAATTTTAAGGTAGACATTTGGAAATTTAGGGACAAGAAGGCCAAACTGAGGTGATGTAAGTCTAAAGGTCTTTAAATGATATGATAGCAATTTCTAGGACTTCCTACAGCAGAAAATCATTAATCAAGGAGCTTGTTGTTTTGAGGATGTATGAATAACCTTGGTATATAGAAAGTTTTCCTGATGAGCGACAGATGGGGATAGGTGCCAAATTATGATGGGCATGTTGGTTGTACTAAAATGTTTTAATTTTATCCACTAGAAGAAAAGAATCTACCTTTCTCTTTAAGGAGTGTAAAGTTACAGTTGACATTTTAAAAAGCAAATCAAAGCTGCTGCAAAGAGCACCAACTGAGGATTACCTAGACTGAGAGATGAAACATTTTTTAGTTCAATAGTGCTATATCCAGGAAGGAGATAATTATCACTCAGCTAGCAATATAGGGGCAGGGAGAATTAAAAAGATATTTGAAAAAGTAAAGTAAGGAAGAACTGAAAAAAATAATTGGGAGTGAATAGGAAAGGAAAAGGTGGCATCTAAAGCTTTTTCCATTTATAAGGATCTTTCCATTTGTAGTTTGGATGTCTGGGCAACACCATGGCATGAATGTCCCCATGAAAACTCATCCTGAGATTTAATTATTGTGAAGTATCAAGAGGTAGAACCTTTAAGAGGTGATTCGGTTATAGGAGTTCTGCCTTTATGAGCAGATCAATCCACCCATTCATGGATTAATGGACTCATAGGTTATCTTGAGAGCAGGACTATTATAAAAGCCAATTTGTCTCTGTCTCTTACATGCAGCCTCTTATAATGTGATGTCAAGTACCACTTCAGATCTCTGCAAAGAGTATCCATGAGCAAGAAAACCCTTACTAGATGTGGAATCTAGGACTTTCCAGGCTTCAGAACCATTAGCTGAATTAGCCTTTATCCTTTAATCTCTGCTATTAGTTAGAGCAACAGAAAAAAGACTAATAGAGAAAACTAGTACAAAAAAGTGGTGCTGTTGCTAATAGTGAACACCTGAAAATGGAGAAGCAGCTTTGCAACCAGGTAGTGAGTCAAGACTGGAAGAATTTGCAGAATCAGGTTAGAACAAGTTTGTATTGTTGTGAGTAGAAGATTAAAGATGATTCTGGTGAAGGCTCACAAAGATGTTAAAAAGACTAGAGAAGGTCTGAAACATCTTTGAGATTATTTAAGGGAGCAGGATGAGAAAGCTGATAAAAAATACAGATAGTAAACACCATTCTGATAAATGAAGACCAAGCATTATAAACTGGAAAGAAGGCCATCCTTGTTGTACAGTTGCAATGAATGTGGGTGCGTGTTGTCCATGCTTTGGGACCTCATGGAAGATAGACATTAACAAAGATGGGTTAGAATATTTGGCTGAAAAAAAAATCCAAGCAACAGCACAGCATTTGGTCTACTGCATGACTACTTTGGCTGCTTTCAGTGAAATGCAGGAGCAAAGGGAAACAGAGAGCAAGCATTTGGATAATAACCATGCAAAGCACAACAAGCAAGCTCCCGAGAGAGGTTCCAGGGTATGGCCCAGGGACAACTTGTTAAAGAGATTAGCATGGCCTCAAGAGAGTCAGGTGCTATTCATCAAGTGAATGAGAAAAAAGTACTAAATACATTTTAGAGGTCTTGGAAGCCCCTCTTCTCAGCACTGGCCTAGAGGCTAAGAGAGCAGATTGGTCCGGGAAATGGTCTGTGGGATTCTTCAGTGGCTGCCTGGGAGTTCTGCCTACTGGGACTCATTTTGGGACTCTGTCCTCACAACTTGTGCAGTGTTTCACCACGCTAGGTGTAGCTCAACAGGCCCACATGTGGCTTATGGAGCCACAATGAAAGGTACACAGGGCAGGTCTTGGTGGTATTTAGCTCTGTATTCAGTAGGCTGCAAGAACTATTATGTTGTAGTAGTTTCCACCAGAGATTTCAAAGGATGTACTGAACATCTTGCAGGCCCAGACAGAAATTGCTGCAATAGTAGAGCCTCATGGACTGTCTTCACAAGCACAATGCCTATTAGATTGTGAGTGGGCTGTTCTTTATGTCCCAGAGCTACAGAGCCATCAGCAGTATGTGATACCAGGGAAAACTCCAAGTACCACAGCGAGGCTCCTGCCCATGGAAGCTGAATCATAGGCCATTTCCAACAAAGGCACAGTGAGCCAAATGAGTCATTATTTTTTATAATTGACTCAGGCTATAGTATTCAGCTATAACAAAAGAGAGTGGACTTCTTGTTGTTAGGTGCCATCGAGTAGGTATCCAACTCATGGGGACCCTGTGTACAACAGGTGAAACACTATTGTCAGAGCTTCTCTGCTGTTCATAGGGTTTTCAATGGCAGATTGATTTTGGGGAGTGGGTTGCCAGGTACATCTCCCAAGTCTACAGTACTTGGTGTTCCCAGGCGGTCTCCCATCCAAGTACTAACCAGGCCTAACCCTGCTTAGCTTCCAAGATCTGACAGGATCGGATGCCACAGGACTATGGCTACTACTGCAGACAAATTCCCTATCAGTCAAACTGGAAGGACAACAAAATGAGCTAATTATGGTGAGAAAGGATTTTAATTTAATTTAATAATTTAATATGGAGAATCTGATTTAACTTCAGTTGTAAGGTTTTCATACACACTCCAATATATGGATTATAGATTAAGAAAATGAGCTAGAAACAGTTTTGAAAATCAAACTAGCAATTATGATTATGAAGACTTCATAATAATATAAATAAATACATGAAAATTGTAGGTATACAAGAGTTTGTAAAATGGTCTAAAACCTACAGCCATGACTTGATGGCAACTAACAACAACAGCTATATGTATATATTTGAATATAAAGTTCAGCAAAATTTATTAAATTTAACATGTTCCAAAAACCATGTGAGGCATTGAATCAGAAATATCACTAAGATTCCTCTCTTGTTAATGATATGAAAATAAAAATATTAAATATCTACTAAGATAAAATTACATTCAATCCATGGGTTAATAGCTTCATAAAAATATTAGTAGAGTAAACATAAGCAAGTTTTTGGGTTTTTTAAAGTAATGATATGGGTATTTTCCTATGAAACTATGAATTGCTTTCAGATATTTACTCACACTATAATGCATGTAAGAAAAATTAATCTCACATATAACTGCAGTTTCATTTTTTGCTGACTTTCAAAAGCATTTGGAGTGGTCATTACTGAAATACAGGGGAGTCTATGTGGCTGCTAAGACTCATTTCTTAGACTTTAGGGTATACTGAGTTCAAACAGCAATGACTGTCAGATTAGATTCAGATAACATTTAGTGTGTATGATCATTGGTATTTCCTTTATCCTTTCTGCAATGAGGATTAATTGGGTTCATGACCTAAGAGAGGAGAAATGCCGATAGTTGTGCCCAATGGACATGTAAGCTACAGACATTATTGCCTTGTGGCAATATTGCTGTACTATACATATTAAAAGAGACCTAATAAACTGAAGAATGGACTAAAATGTATAATTAAAATGCTGAATGATGTATGCTGTTAAATTGGTTTAGTTATTTTGGAAACTGACACTTTGCTCAGTAATAGTGGCAATACATTGAAGCATATATGACACAAAATGCAAATTTGTTTTGCATTGACTTTTTGAAAATAATTATCAACATAATCAATGGTTTTATAACAAATATTTTAATTCTTTATTTTTACTTATAGAGGCAGTAATCAAAGGCTTATATGTGAAGTGAGAAATAAAAATCCTAGAACTTATATGACTATCAAGAAAATCCTAGATTATCTGTCTTTATGAAAAATAATAGAATATAATAAATTAGAAAGAAGTTAAGAAAAGCAGAAAGTGCAAAAATGATGGCATTAAGCAGCATAATTCACATAGCAAAGCTTAAAATTGCTATGAATTCTTTCATAAAAGGAAAAACAAAATAAGATGGATAAAAGCCATTCAAGACAGAGTGAATGAAACAAAGAACTTTAGGTAGGCTTTAATGTACAAAATGACAAAATCAACTAAATATTTCCTCCATCTAAATTTTGATATTACAAACCTAAATACAGAGATTGAGGACATTTTTGTAAAATGGCTTACCTTCAAAATGTATGTTATGAGAAGTGTTCTAACTAACTTAAGTGTTAAACTGATGAATCTACTTTCAGTAGATTTTTATTTTTTTAAATGTTCTATCCTGTCCTAAGAGTGCTTTTACACATACTTTGTTGTAAGTTGAATGGGGAAAAATAAATACAGATTCCTGCAGAGATGAAGTATATGCCAGAAGCTTAGAGTCAGAGAAATGATCTTGGAAAGATGTGATAAATTTAGTATTATAAAAATCTCCACTTGAGAGTGTCAGAAAACTGAAACAAAGTATATAGAAAAAAATGCTGTCTTTAAAGGTCCATTTATAAATGTCTCAGTATCAAGGAAACCTATTTCTAAAGACAGAATTTCAATTCATTTTGGTGTTAGGTGTCAGCAACAAGTGACACAGGTCAATCTTTAGTCAATGACAAAAGGCAAAGGAATGGCAAATATTTATAAATATACTAAACTACTCATGGGAGGTCATATAACACCAAGTACTTTTTAACTCAACCCTGAGTGGTATAATTGCTTATTACTCATCCTGACCTTAGATAGAAACTCATCTTTAATAGCAGCCACAGGACCTTCGAGCTAGCCTTTCCCTTGGAGCAGTTATTGAAGCCTTTTTGTTCAGCTCATAGCAAGAATGGCATTGAGCTGACGACCTATGGAAAGTACAATAAGAGTAACTTGTTAGCAATACTTGTCCTTCCAAAGGGAAAAATCTATATTTTAGATAAAGAGATTTCAAAAAATATTCTACAATACATGTTCAAGCATTTTAAATGACATCTTTAATTTTGTAGAATAATAATTCTGTCTCTACCACATCATTTCAAGACAGCTTTGCAATGTAATTCTTCTAGAGGTCAGAGAGGAAAAGTTCCTTTTGATTGTAATTTTTTTCTGATGAAAAAATATATTTTCAAGGAAAAACAAGACCATGAATAAAAAAAGACAAAACTTATCAAAAGCTCACTATGTAGAAATAATCATAGCATTGTGGTGAAAATTCTGTTAGTTATTTGCAATTAACAGAGGCAACACTTGTCATTTTTAGCATCAGGGTCATGCTGCACAAACTGTTCAGTAGTTTGCTTTTCTTTTACTTAATCATGTACGGTAATACGTTTTTTCAAATTGCTCTGGTTAATACAGTTGTCAAATGTTGCACAACTGTAGAGGGTATATTTAGTTGCTCAGAAATAATTCATCTTTTAGTGGCTAATCATTAGATACTAAGTGCCTACAGATATGTATTATTGCTATTAATGCAAGCACTGTGAAAGCACTTTCTATGAAGACAATTCCTTTGTTACAAGTAAAACTTTTTTTAAAGTGTAATTGAAAAACTATACTATATTTTGTCTATTAGCACCAAAGAATATACTCGAGGGGCTCAAAATAATTATTTTTTCATCATGATTGAAAAATGGAAAAGAGTAAAGGAACAAACAGAACCAAGGATAGTGGCTAAAGTTTATCCAAAGAATAATCTTTCTTTGGGTGCAAAATTTTGTTCATCACATGTAGAATAGTTATACTTCAATTCTCATTCAGATCTAACTGTGTTCAACAACAGCTAAGTCAAAAGTAGCTTTTCTACAAATAAAAAATGAAGGACATCTAGATTAGGAGAGCTCAGCACTTCTGGTAGAGAACTCTGGTTAAATAAAAGATAATCTCTTTTTAGCATATCAAATGCATGAGACAGTGTTGGGGAATGATTCTTTCAGTTGTATATAGGGTCTCTATGCGTTGAACCCAAATAGACAGCACCTAACAACAATAATATGCATAAGTCTAAAAGCAAAATGCATGTGTAAAACTTTATGGAATGTTAAATATGGTACAAAGAATAAGAAGGTATCAGAAGCTTTCTGATAAAGAAAATATTCACTCTATTATATATTTCTTTGAGTATATCTTTAATATAGCAAATGTCCAAAAATTATTTTTATTATATTGAATTTACGCTACTAGTATGATGATGTTTACAGTAAAATATAAACAAGTCCTTAAAAGACAAAACCATGAAGGAGTACTCAACTCCTCAATGGGATGTATGAAATTAAATTTGCACTGGTTGATCTGTGATGGGATACAAAAATAATTTGATGGTTTTACTGGACTTACTTTTGCTGTCATGATTTTCTGCCTAAGAAACAGAAACTTTCTAGAAACATATTAGTTTTGATAGTATGTCTTAACAGTGATTCATACATTCTTAGTTCTTAAATGACTTTTTAAAAAATATAAGCCAATGAATAATTAATATTCAAAGCATTTTCTATCTCCTTGTGGATGACTTTTTGGCCATTGTATTTGTATTAGATGAGAATATAATTGGAATTTGAAAGACATAATGACAGGAATGAAGACTATATTCCTATTAAATGCCTTTAAGAGATAAAGATTTTAAATCTCACATTTTAAAGTAATTCTCAGAAATTTCATATTGCAGTAGCTGCATAGAATTTGTTTCATCCAATTTGAATCTGGGTAATTTTTAATCTAACGATAAAAAAGACAAAGGAACACTGCTTTTTAATATAGTACTTTGTAAGGCAAAATTAATGTTCAGATGGTAAGATCATTTCAAGATTTTTTTTTAATTTTTGCATGTAAGCTCATGATATATTTCCTCAAGAAAAATTATAACTATTCATGAAATATGCCTTTTCCAGTACATGTTTTTTCTAAGCCCATCTGAAATAGAGTGGGATACTTTTTGCTTTACTACAGAAACAAAGACCAGTATAAGCTATTGTTTCATGCATATGAAATAGTTTGGAAACTTCAAGGCAGCATTTAATATGGCTTGCATCATTTAATTTAAAATGCAAGGTCTGTTTGTCCTTGTTGACAAGAATTGGCAATTAAAGTCAATTAAGAAGAAATAGAATTAAAGAATTGATTAGGCTTTATGTGCAAGATGAGTTAACTTTCTCAAGACAAGTCTGGGTTGCAATATATTTTGCTCCTCCTAAAGTCATAAGCATTCTTACTTTTTTCTCATTTATAAAAGGAAATGTCAGAATCTATGGTCCCTATATCCCTGGCCTTCATTATTAATTTAATGAGCTAAGCTCCAAATTGATCATTTTTTTCCTTACCTAAGCATCTGTACCAAGTAAACCACAAGGTTCACAACTCTTGTGTGGCATTGCTGCAGCATATATCTCCCTATTAATATTAATTTCATACGTCTACCATATTTGTTAAGCTCCACCACATGCAAGAAACTATTTTTTTATATTAGAGTAAGATGCAAAGGAAGTGGAAAATGTAAGTCTTATACTTACAAAGAGTTTTAATCCATATTTATGCAGAACTTCTTTCACAACGCAATTGTTAATGCTTAATTCTGCATGTTTTGTTTTCCTCTTTTAAATGAAGGCGATATAAGCTACCATTTAAAACCAAATGAAACAGGAAAATTTAGAGTGAATAAACTTATCCACTTTCTTTTCACTGACTAGTACTCAAAGTCATCATCAACCATTTAGCTTTTTGATTCTTCTAAATTTTTAGCTAAATATTATCATTTTGTTTTGATCTACCAGTTATAAATATTATCCATTTAGAAGTTGTACTAAAATATTTGGATATAAATAATTTACTCAACTTTTACTTCTTTGTTTCTATTAATTAGCAAATTTTATTGTCAATTTTACTTTTTGAAATAATTTCCTTTATAATTTTAAATGTTTGTTGTTGTAGTTATTAGGTGACCTTGAGTGAGGTCTGACTCATAACGATCCTATGTACAACAGAATGAAACACTCCCCAACACTGTGTCATGCTCAGCAGTATGTCACTGCTTCTCTGTTATTCATAGGGTTTTCCAAGGCTGATTGTTTTGGGAATGGGCTGCTTGAATAGCTTTAAAAATTAGAATTGTATTCTCATAGTGCTGAGGCTGTGAAGTCTAAGATTAAAGTGCCTGCTGATTCCATTTCTGAGAAGGACTCTGTCCCTGGGTTGCAGTAGGCCACTTACTTGCTGTAAGCTCATGGGTGGCTCTTACTCAAAGTAAGTTCACTGGTGGCTCCTCTTATATGGTAATTAATCTCATCCTGATGGTCCCACTCTTATGACTCTCATCTAACCCTAATTAATTTCCCAAAGCCCCATCTCCAAATACCATCATACTGGGTTTTAGGGGTTCAGTATATGAAGGGGGGGCAGTTAATCCATAACACTATGACCATGACCTTCTACAGTTCACATGCTTCTTGCATGAAAAATACAATCATTCTGTCTCGATGGTTTCGAAAGCCTTAAATCATTCCACCTCAACTGTTGTTGTCTAAGATCTAAAATTTCATTTAAATATCATCTAAATCAGGTGAGACATAAGTTATGACTCATCCTGAATCAATATTCCTATCCAGCTTTAAGCTTGTGAAACTAAACTAGTAATGTGCTTCCAAAATATGTTGTGGCCAGGCATAGGATCAACATTTCCACTTCAAAAGAAAGAAGACTGAAGTTAGGAAAGGGTAAGAGTCAAAGGATGACTAAAATCTTGCAAGGAAAAGTCCATTAGATCTTAAAGCATAAGAATAGTCCTCTTTGGAAGATCTCTCTCCTTTTGGATTCACCAGGGTGAGGCTTGCTCCCCCTCAAGTCTCAGACAGGTAAGGACCCTTTGGCCAAGAGTTCAGGATGCCTTGCCCTCATGACTGCCACAAGCCATCTCACATTTTGAAACTAAGACTGTGCCCCCCCTCTTTGAAACCAAGGAGGATACTCTGGTGAAGTCTGAATTGCCTTCTCTATCATTGTTCTCAAAAAACGTAAACAGAGAAATCAAAATCTCAGAAAGTAAATGTGGCATATGAGTATTATCTTAGTGTACTCAGTATGAAATTCTATACTTTAAGTTGATTATTTTCAATTGTTGTTAGGTGCTGTAGAGTAGGTATCCAATGCATGGCGACACTATGTACAACATATGAAACACTATTGTCATGTTTCTCTGCTATTCATAGCGTTTTCAATGGCTAATGGTTTTTTGGGAGTGGGTTGCCAGGTCCTTCTCCCAAGCCTACAGTGCCTGGTGTTCCCAGGTGGTCTACCATCCAAGTACTAACTAGGCCCAATCCTGCTTAGCTCCTTGGGTCTGAGGTGATCAGATGCCACAGTGGTACAACTACAGGCTATTTTCAGTTACAGGGCATATAATATTTTGGCTCCAGTGTAATCTAGCCTCCTCACACATATATGACTGCATTTTGACTTCACTTTTTAAATTTATAAATGTTAGTGGGGTACAAGGTAATAAATCATTTACTATGTCCTTTATGTGATTATTAAATCAATTTTGCTTACACATTCAGTATCTTATATATTTTACAGAATAACATGAATTGTGTTTGCAGGGGTTTGAACCCAAGGCCTTGCAAATACTTTACAAGTATTCTACCACTGAGCTGCACTCCCAGGCCCTTTTAAATTTTTTCATCAAGAGACAGAGTCTCACTAAGTTATACAAGCTACCTCTGACCTCAAACCTTCAATCCTCCTCCCTCTGCCTCCAGAGTTTTTGGGGTTACAGGCCTTTGCCACATTGCCTGGCTTTGCTAGACATTTTCTTTATTATTTGAAAAGAAGTCACCATGTACAGCCTACTGAGGGATATGGAGTTATGTTTCATTTTCATAAGGGAACAGTTTATACATAAATTATTTGAATTTTTTTCAGCATAAGAGATTTGTATATTTTCCATTATTTATTATTTTCAATCATTTATTTATATCAATAGCAACTCAAGGTTATGTATTTCATACTTGAACAATAGACCAGTATTACTTTATTTACTTCACTGTTTGGATTATTTCAACTTTGGACATTATGAGTTGTCCGAGTTGGTTTTTGTGTCATTTAGTCATACATCATTTTTTAGCACTTCCTTAATATCTAGAACCACAATATGCTACAGGTTCATCTGATAATTTCCAGCCTCAGTCATAAAATCTGCCATTTTTCAAGGAACATTTATTTCTTTTATTAAGAATGACTGATTATAGATATAGAATAGATAAGTGATGATTACAGAGGCAGAAACTGAATATAAAGGAGGTTAAGATATTATTCAAGGTGTCATATTAGATAATTGCTTGACTTTAGAATTGAATCTAATTCTCTCTGACACAAAAGTCAAAGCTCATAATTATAATTTTCCACCACTTATAAAAATATGTGATCTCAAGAATTTTATATCTTCAATTGTAACACAATATGAATTTACAAAATGGTGACTAACAAAACAATCTGGCAACTCATTCTTGGATTCATAATTATTCTGTGCTTTCAACAATTTACCTAAATTACTGTCTCTGACATAATTAGAAAACATGAAGAACAATATTTGAAAAGGTTTGACAATACTATGTAGCTTTATTCTCTTATATTTTTCAATAATCATTTAAAAAATATTTGCCACATCTTTAGGGTGTATGCATGTTTTCTCTAACTCTAATGATGATTCCAGATTATACTTATCTCTTCCTAAAGCCTAAGTATAAGAATAAAATATCAGTGGAATTAAATGAAGGGTATATCTACTCAGAAATTTATGATATAATGCAGGGCTATCATTAAATAAGAAGATAATTTTTATATTTTTCTAATATTATTATTGGTTAAATAACTCAATCAATTTCCATTATCAAGCAACTATTGTATAGTTGAAATTGCTATTATAAATGGAAACAAGACTGGCTCTGCCTTTGAGAATCTAGGTTCAGAAATGGACAATAATTGTAAAAACAATTACTGTAAATGAAGAGATGAGGGTGATTGCATTATTTCCTAGGTCTATTTTAACTAACCAGCACAATCCCAGTGGCCTAAGACAAGAGAAATTTATTATTTCTCACATTCTGGAGGCTAGAATTCTCAGGTGAAGGTATCAGCAGAGCCTTTCATTTTGTGAAGGATGTAGGGCAGAATCAATTCCATGCTTTTCTCTGGATTCTTACTGATGCTGGTAATCTTTGTGCATAACTCTAGTCTGCTTCTCTTGTCCTTGGGACAAGAACTCCCTTACAGTTACCCATGGGAGTCTCTCACTGTGTCTCTTGCTTTCCTCCTCTAAGAGAACAGTCATATCTGACTAGGACCAATCCAATTTAAAATCACATCATTTTAAATTGATTGTAACAAGGTTCTATATCCAAACAAGGTCTTATTCACAGGTACCTGGAGTTAGGACAACAAATCTTTGAGGAAACACAATTCAACCCACAACCAGGGTATTTTGAGGAAGAGAGCTACACTAACTACAAAACCCAAGAAGTTGTTTCACATAAAGATTCATTTGAGAGAGATTTTAATAATCAGCCCTTATTATTAATATTAACAATAATCATGATTATACTGATTAATATAAATAATCACATACTATTAAAAATCATATGACTAATAAAATAATAGTACTAAAAGGTCTACAAAACATATTTAAACAAAATTAAATATTAAGAAGGGCAATAGTTGCTATTTTCAATGAGATTTAAAAAATCTTTAGATGAAATATAATGTAAATATATAAAAGGAATATTAATGTTATTGCTTACTAAATGCCTTTTGATGCCTGGAATGCAATAAATATTTCAAAAACAAAGAGATGCAAATTTCAAAGTCAAAGAGATTTATCTTAGAATTGAAAAAAGATACTACAAAATATTGCTAAATTCAATTATTTTCTTAGGTACAACTAAATTTATAGAGTAGTTACTATAGTAAATACAGAAAAAATATAGTAAACTTCCTACAGTAAATTCATAGAAATTGGCATGAACATTTTCTAAGATGATCTTGATACATGAAAATATTTAATATTATACATATAAATAATTAAGCTAGTCTATTATTAGCGAGCCTGCAGCCATAGCTCTGTGGTGTCAGATCCCTTCAGACCTCCCAAGTTAAGCAGAGTCAGGCCTAGTTAGTACTTGGATAGGAGACTACCTGGGAACATCAGGTGCTGTAGGCTTGGGAGAAGAACCTGGCAACCCACTCCCAAAAATCCATCAGCCATTGAAAACCCTATGAATAGCAGAGATGCCCTAACAGTCCTGTTTCACCTGTTTTACGTGGGGTCACTATGAGTGGAACACTGATTGGATGGCGCCCAACAACAGCAATTATCAAAGAAAGCCCCTTTACTTTCACAGTTCATAATGGAATCTTATAGTTCATTTGCTTGAAAAATTCTTTCACCTAAATAAATATTTACATTCTTAAAAAATAAAATTCCATTTACAGTGTTTTTATTTAAATCCATATTTCTGAAATACATTTAACAGTTGCAGTGTATACTATATTTTAAATCTAAGGTAAAATGTATACTCAGAAAAATTCATTCATAATTTATTCATAATTTCTGATTGTGAGGCAGTATCAGTTTGAGGGAGAGGTGGTTGTTTTATTAGCCTAATTCATATTCTTAGATTTTAGTATCACTAATGTGAAAAAATTTGTTTTACATGTTCTTATTGAGTGGGGGCAGTACTGGGAATTGAAATCAAGCAAGCACTTTACTATTAAGCCGTTTTCCCAAACTTTTAATGACGTTCTTGAATATAAATGTCTCATCTACAGAAATACATGGAGCATTTGTTGTTGTTGTTAGGTGCCATCGAGTCGGTATCCGACTCATAGCAACCCTGCGTACAACAGCGAAACATTATTGTCAGTGCTTCTCTGCTGTTCATAGGGTTTTCAATGGCGCATTGATATTTGGGAGTGGGTTGCCAGGGCTGTCTCCCAAGCCTACAGCACCTGGTGTTCCCAGGCGGCCTCCCATCCAAATACTAACCAGGCCCGACCCTGCTTAGCTTCCGAGATCTGACAGAACAGGGTGCCACAGGGCTACAGCTCCAGGCATATGGAGTATAGCTATGATTATAATTGAACAAATCCGCTTAAATGTTCTATGCTTTACTTAGCTATGTTCCCTTAAGTTGAATGATGTGTTCCAGTCTTTTATAATCTATCAGAAAATTGCTGTTGCTGTTGTTAGGTGCTGTTGAATTGGGTCCGGTTCATAGCGACCCTCATAGGGTTTTCAGTGGCAGATTGTTTCAGGATTACCTTGGGAGTGGGTTGCCACATCCTTCTCCCATTTTTGCGGTGCTGGGAATCACACTCAGGACCTCTGAGACTGCAGAGCAATGCTCTACCAACTGAGCTAAATCCCAGCCCATCAGAAAATTAGAGAATCTAAAAATTACAAAATGTTACTGAATTTTCGATAAAAACTCCACAATATGGTAGACCATTAGGTAATCTTTTCATTAGAGCAGCCATCCAACTAGCTAAAGATTTATGAAGAAATATTGAAAAAGAGAAAAATTTAGGTTTCTGTATCACAGCTTACTGATTAATTTAATATAGAATATGTGTAAAAGTTATTATATACTCAATTGTTTTGAGTAAATCCTAGTACCAGGACCTGTCAATGACAATGAAAGAGTTCATATTTTAAAATTGTATCAAAATGTGATTAAAGTTCTAATTTTATAACTTAGAAAATTAAAAATTGAATCATTGATGGAATACAGTAAAAATACTGCCTTTGCAAAGTTTGATGATTATATTCACACTGAGTAATTTTCCATCATTTGCAAATCCAGAATCATAAACAAATCAGAGCTTTATAAAATCACATTAGATGTTAACACTGGAAGCATATTTGCTAAATATCCTTAATTCCATCCTTCAGTTCTTATACTAAAATGTCATCCTACTCATCACATATTATCTTTATAATAAAAATACTTTTAATCTCATTTTTGAGATGTAAAACCTCAATGCATATTTCTTTATGACAATCAATAAAAAAATGATTTATTCTTAATGGTTCATTCAGTTCAAATAAATATCATTTTAACTTTTCTCACATTTTATAAATAAATTGCCTATTAAATAAATCAACAATAATATATTAAATTATCCAGATTATAAAGCCTACCACTTTGGTATAAATACTAGTAGCATCTTTACATAAAGTAGCTTAATTTTTCTAGGAACATATACTTTATGAATTAGTTTCAAAATTCATATTTTGTCATATTTTAGGTTTTTTAATCCAATGTTCAGTTATCATTGTGATGATTTATTGCAGTATTACCAAGTATAATAATGGATTTAATAGCAAATAAGGAATCTAGATAATATAATTATGGATGAGAATGACAGAAAATCTTACTGTAGATCTTCAAGGAAAAATGGCATTATTTTAATAACATATTCCAATGTTTAAAATAGAAATTTTTACTTGACTTGAGGGGAATAATGGTGATATAGATTGGTGTCCTTTTTTCTTACAAGTAATGTTTTTGTAACGTGGTACCAACCTGGAAATCTGATTGAAGAGACCCTAGACTATGTGACTAAGAGTCATTATCCATCAATGAATTTCCCCTTTTGTGGATTTTTTATTTTTCATTAGGTGTGACATTTTTTTAAATGGAACTTTATTAAAAAGTGGTGCCTTGTGGCAGAAGATGCAGAAAATGAGTTTGGTAACACAGAAACAGCAAGGCTGGTACCTTCCAAGAAATTATGTGGATATTTGAGATGAAAGGTGGAAAAAAGTTTATCTGACAGTCCAGGTTGAATTAATTTATGTTTTTCATGAAAATTTTAAACAAAATAAGGACATTTTGTTTTTATTTTTTATTTTTTACTGTAGTACTGGGGGTTGAACTCAGGGCCTCCCACCTGCATACTTTGCAAGTGCTGGACCACTGAGCTGCACCCCCAGTCTGTTTTTTTTTTATTTGTTTTGTTTTGTTTTGTTTTGTTTTACCTTTTTAAGACAGGGTCTCACTAAATGACTCAGATTGCCTCTGGTCTTGATCTTGCTATCCTCCTGCCTCCGCTTCCAAATCGCTGGGATTACCCGTGTGCATCGCTGCTCCCGACCTCTGTTTTTATTCTTTAAAGAGAGTTGCTAATATATGTTTAGGCTACAGATTGTGAAGCTACACTAATCTTTAATAAGAAAGTCATATGGAGAAGGACATCATGTTTGGGAGAGTGGCAGGTCAACGCAAAAGAGGAAAACCCTCCACCAGATGGATTGACAGTGTCTGCAGCAATGGTCTTAAACATAAATAAAATCGTTTGCCTGGCACAGAATGGGCAAGTGTTTCGATCTGCTATACATAAGGTCACTATGAGTCGGACTCCACTGGACGGCACCTAACAACAACAACAACAACAATGCTTAATAAATAAATTGTAGCCAGCATATAACAATAACATTTCTGTAGAGGGTTTCATGTGTGGAATATAAAAAGTGCAATAGCATTCCTAACTTGGTCCATAATTGCATCACACCTAAAGAAAATTTTTAGGTAATGCAAAAATCAATCAGAACTCCACTTTGACCCTATAGTAGAGCTAAAAGAAAGAAAAAGGAGGAGCAAAAAGAAAAAAGAGGAAGAGTATTTTTGTAGCTGGGTGTTTTTAAGCTTTTAATTACTTTCTTGAGTGTACAAATTTAACTTGCTGCCCAGGAGTCGGCAAGCAATGGCCAAATACAGCCTGTCACCTGTTTTTGTTAATAAAATTTTGTTGGAATACATTTATGTGTTGTCTATAGTTGATTTCACTTATGATGGAAGAATTAAATTTTTAAAAAAATCTGACCCTAACCAGAAAGTATTTGCAATCCTTGTCCCGTATTTTAAACTGAGGCTGAGTTTTATCTTTTACTTCCTTCAATGTTATGGCTTTTCTTAATAAAGCAGAAAGAAGGTCATGTTAATAATTCCATTGTTGGTAGTGGTGTTGGATGCTGTAGAGTCAGATTCAACTCAAAGCAATCCTCACAGGAGTTTTCATTGGCTGATTGTTTTGGGATTGCTTTGGGAGTAGATTGCCACAACCTTCTTCCACTTTTGCAGTGCTACAGATAGAACCCGTGGCCTCAGAGAGTTTGGAGCAGCACTCTGCCAACTGGGCTAAACCCCATCCCAATAGAAAATTGCATAAGCTTAATTAATGTGTAAGAAAAAGATGATATGATTCAACTCTTCAAATACATATGTAGCACTTACTACATAACAGTAGGAATAAACTATAAGAAATTACAAAATTTATAATGTAGTTGTTGTTATTGTTGTTAGGTGCCGTCGAGTCGGTATCCGACTCATAGCGACCCTCATGGGGTTTTCAATGGCTGACTGTTTCGGGATTGCCTTGGGATGCTACATATAATATACATCATTATGAAAAGTCAAAGAACTGCAAATACTACATAATCAAATTTTAGGCAAATGAATATTTAATAATGGTATCTAAGGAAGAATGTAAACATGCTCTTCATTGTATTTACCTAAAATGTTTATAAACAGTTCTTCCAAGGGAGATGACAATATCCTTTTCAGTAAAAAAATGTCTGCCAAATATTTGTTTGTTCACATAATCACGTTTCCTGCCTTTTGCTTATTTATATATCTTTCATGACAATACATACTACATAATACTTAAAATAAAGCTCTCTTTAATACAAAACCCCACAGTTTTGGAAGTGTACAATGCATACAATATCATACAATAGAAATGATAAAATTGCCGTCTGTGTTCTCAGTTCTGCACATAATAATGCCTGTATCAAGTATTATTTTTATTAACACAGACTTTGTCTGTGTTAGTTATAAATATTGGAGTTCTTTGGAAATTGAGAGGCAAATTGTACATTTTCCTACAATTTTTTTATTATTTTTTTATAATATAGGCCTAAATTTCTTGTAGTCTCACAAAAGCTCAGGTGGAAAAGAGCTGTTTGAGCCAAAAGAAAAGATGTCTTTTTATACTCCAGGGATATCACATTTTCTTCACACCTATATTAGCTACTTTTGCATTGCTTCGGCCAAAATACATAAGAGAAACAACATAAGGACAGAAAGACTTATTTTGGCTCATTGTTTCAGAAGGTTTAGCCTACATTTGTTTGGTCCCATGTGCCTGGGCAAGACATCATGGTGGCAGAGAACAGCTGTTCACATCATGGCAGACAGAAAGGAGAGAGCATCTACAGAAATGGGAGGCCAGGTAAAACCTTGAAATACCCACCTGCAGGGACCTACTTCCAACTTAGTCCCACTTCCAAAAGTTTCCACAACCTCCCAAAAATAGCACCAACAGTTTGGGATAAAATACAACACATAATTCTGTGTAGAACATGTTATATTAAAATTATAATAAAACTCTTGCATCGTAGTTAGGCTTCTTCCTATGTTTAGGTTTTGGCACTATATAGCACAAAGTTCATAAAAAAAATGCAGTCTCTTACTGTTTCTCACCCTTCCCCATCACTGAGACATGAATATAAAACAGGTCAATGTCCCTATATCACACACACACACACACACACACACACACACACACACACACACACACACACACACACATTTTCTCCTATTGATTACATCTGGTCTCTGAAACTGCATATTAGGACAATGTTCACCTTTCCCTCATAAAATTTAAAAAGCTTATGCAAAGTATGCCCAACTGTAGCATCCATTTAGATTGCATTGTGAAAAAAAATTAAAAATTTCTGCCTGGAACATTATTAGAGTAGCTGTGAGATTATGGATAAAATGATGATAATAAAGGAAAGACATAAAGTTGGAAAGAATAAAATGAAAGATGAATGCTTATATTATTAGCAAGAATTCAAATCAATAATCATTTATTGAATGCCTATTATATACTTGTGCATAATATATGGATTTTTATTTTTGAGACAGGGTTGCACTATGTAGCTCAGGCTGACTGCAAACTTCTGATCCTTCTGTGTTAGCCTCCCTAGTGCTGAGATTACAGGCCTGTGCCACTATGCCCTGCTGGAATTTTTTATTAAAACTTCTATTCTTTACATTTCACATGATGGACAAATAAGTAGCTATGCTAACTTGCTATGTTGGGCTAGAAAGACCTTGATTTAAAAAACATGGCAGATTATTATAAGAAGATGAAATTAGAAGTTGGTATCTTCCATGAAAATAGATGCAAAAACACTAAACAATAACAACAACTATATGAAAAGAGAAAGGAAAGAAAGAAGAAACCAGTATGAAATTAATGACAAGGGCCATAAATATAAACACTTGTTTGCTAATGGCATGATCTGAAATAACCACTTTCACAAGCACAGTAGCCAGTGTGAGACTATGACAGAAATCACCTCCATCCTTGGAAATCCATCATAAAGTTCCTTCACTTAATGCACACACAATCTTTTTTCCCTCCGGCTGAAAATTCTTCCTGGAACTTGACAAGTCTTCTCTGCAGGCTCTAGTCTCAGATGTATCACTTGCTTGCATCTCATGATGGAAGGTTGGGGATCCTCCTCTTGTGCATAATACTGCAGGAGTCTGGTAACTTCAAGGGGCAGCTACATCCATGAAACAAGTGTTTTCTTTCATGTTGGTGAAAAGAGAGTACATGTGAGGAAAATAGGAAAAATCAGAAAAGTCTGAGAAGGAAAATTCATGGAAAATCAGATGAACAAATAATATTAAGTAAAATAGTGCTAAAATTCTCTCCCTGAATATAAGTCTCCAAGACATAAAAAAAGAAATGAAAAGAGACCAACTAACATTAAGCTTCACCCATCCTTAAAGGCCAAATCTTAAGTAACAGAATCTTTACTTAGTTTGTTTGCTTGTTTGTTTATTTGTTTATTTATTTATTTATTGTTTTTCAGTATTGGGGTGCTGAACCCAGGGCCTCACATATACTTTGCAAACACTCTAGCATTCAACTGCGCCCCAGTCCTGTTTTTCTTTTTCTATCTTGAGACAGAGTCTCATGAAATTATACAGGCTGCCTCTGGCTTCAAACTTGTGATCATCCTGCCTCCTGAGTTGCTGGAAATACAGTTGTGTACCACCATGACTGTCCCAGACCTAGTTGCTTAATGTTTGAGTGAGACAGGAGAAAAAAAAATATTTGAAATAATTAATCCTGGAGTAAATCCTAGATTTACTATCCAATGTGTGATGCTTAAATTTCAGTACTTTTCACTTCCAAAGTGGACACCTTCCAAAATCTAGTGAGACCCCAAAACAATGTGTGCACATGGTTGGGTGTTTAAGTTATTTTTTTAATCAAGACATTTGAACCACAAACTATTACAAATAATTTTTCTTTCCATTCTTTCTTCCCTTCATCTCAGATAGCTTTCAAGTACCATGAAGACAGTTTTAAGGATTTTGCAGAGAGGAAATTTAGATTAGAACAAATTTAGTTTTGGCTCATTGGAATATTTACAGGGTTCGGGATCATTTCTGTGAATTACTAAATTATTACTAACTGTACTGACTGTAACAACTAGGAATAGGAATGATTTTGAGAAATACTCATAACACCTCTAGGCTGATTTACCAGCCTTATGACACAAAGTTGCAAGACCAGAGCCATTGTTACTATGTAATCATGTACTACTGTGCCCAGAGTTACAAATTTGAGGGTTAAAGAGGAGTCTAGCTTTGAAATATACAATACAAAGGCTAATCTATAAGAAATACTTTGGAATTACCAAGCATGTAAAAAGGAAAACAATCAAAGGGATAATATTCTTTTCTCAAAAATATATTTGCCAATGCAACATATACATTGCAAATGCACTATGCATCTTTGATGGATATTACATGATAAAAGTTATTGGATTCCCATATTTAAATATCCAAACTGATAGAAATAAGCACATTTGTGTATGAAACTTTATGTTTTATGTGTCCTAGTGTAATCAAACACATTGACTTTGCATCTTGGTGCTTGTCAATCCAAAATAATGATAGCTAAGATCTGAAAGAGTTCAGGAAGATTCATTACCTGCACAAGTAAAGAGAGCCATGAGGAATCCATTCCAAAACAATACTCTCTCTGAACAAAGGAATTGTGGGGATTTTATTTGGGGAGCTTACACATACTCATGGCTTGCAGCTGTACCACTGTGGTTTCTGATTCCTTCAGATCTCAGAAGCTAAGCAGGGTCAGGCCTGGTTAGTACTTGGATGGGAGACCACCTGGGAACACCAGGTGCTGTAGGCTTGGGAAAAAGACCTGGCAACCCACTCCCCCAAATCCATCAGCCACTGGAAACCCTATGAATAGCAGAGAAGCACTAAAAATAGTGTTTCTTCTGTTGTATATACGTAGGGTCCCTACGAGTCAGACACTGACTTGATGGCACCTAACAACAACAACAACAACAACAACAACAACAACAACAACACACATATTCATGTAGGGGAGGCACTTCAGAGTGGGTACAAGCTTTGAGCATCCTCAGTATAAGGTATGCAGTACTGGGCATGCTCAGTTAATTTTATCATTCAAGAATGAATGATGGCAGATAGGTCCACCTCTTGATTGTGTTAGGTCTGTGTCACAGAAGAATGACAGTAGGAAATGATTAGATATCTGTGCTCTGTGTCTTCTATGCCCACCAAAAATTCCTTTGGTTGCTACTTGAGAATTTTCACTTGGTTGGGCTGTATTTCATCTTCTTTCAGCTGTGAAACAGGTAGCTAGAATCCAAGGGCCTCCTGAGACTCTCAGAGAAGTCGGACCTTGGATAATGCTGCTTCTTTGTGGACTCCTTTCAGCCATCCAGCAATGAAGTGGTGAAGGAAAAGTCCTCAGAATAAAAGGCACTCCAGGCCAGCTGGGCTACAGAAAGAGGCAGGTAAGATTTAAAGAGAGATTCTCAGAAGATGAGCATTCAACTTTCCTACCTCCATGGCTACTAACACGGGCTATCAAAAGTTACTTTAAGGATAATTTGTATACATTGTCTTAAAGGAAAGAACAAATTAATTTGCTTTATTCTTCATATAAAAACACAAAATTATCATGTGAAGAGGCAAAATGTACACAAAATTTGGTTGAGGGTAAATTATTACAGTAGTATGCTGCACAGGTAATAAAAATACTGTTTTTCTATATTTTGTGGTACTTGATATTTGTCAGTTATTAAAATGTTTAATTCACTGGCATTTCTTTTCTTTTTAAATAAACATTCATTAAATAAAATATATCTCATTCTTCAACAGCATTTATTTAAAATGTACTCTGCAAAAATTGTGCTAAGTAGAGTAATTGTAGTATGGCACAAGAGAAAAATAGCTATTATGCTCTTTAATATTATGGAAGGAAAAATGAATATTCAATATCTGACAAAGTGATATTTTAATACAGTGTTATGAAAGAGTAATGCAGGGTATGTTGTGCACATGTTATAGAAGAATAGAATATTTGGCAAAGAAAGGTAAGGGATAATAGTAAGGGAAGACTTTCTTAAGGAAGTGGATTTTGAGGTAAGTTTGCATTACAATGGGAATTATATGAGAAAATGGTTAGACAGGTGAGAAAGAAGTGGCCCAGACCAAAAAGTGGCACATTCTTTGGCACTAATGTCAAGAAGCCCATAGTATTCCTGAGAATTTGAAACATAGGCAAAGGGGAAACAAAGTGGTATATGGGAGAAAATGTTATTTCTTTTCTTTTTAAATAAACATGAGGGGCAGAAAATGAAAGGCATCTGGGGGATGTATGGCCCAAGGCTGTGAGGGCCATGTGGGGCCATGTGAGTGTTGTGTCTTTTATCATGAAAGGAAAGAGGAACTTGCAAAGAGTATTAAGTAGGGAAGTGATGTGATCAGTAATAAAGACAACTTTGACTAATCTGTAGATGATGCCCAAAGGAGTGCAGGATGAGAAGATTATGCAGGAAGCCAGGCAGGAAGCAACAGTAGTGACAACCAGGGGAGGTAGAGAAGTAGAAATTAGGAAAATCTACCTTGAATGGAGGGGAAAAGTGAGAATAAGAAGATAGAGATGGGGAAAATATGGCAATGATCAGGACTTTGTGTAGTATGATTGTGTGGTAAGTCTTCAATGGAAAGTCATAGAAAATAGATTTCACTATATAGGTCACTTCCATCAATTCTTTATGCAGGTACTTTTCTTTTAGTATTGGATTAAACATAAAGCAGTGCCCTACCCCTGGACTGCACCCTTAGCCTTTTTTAAGTTTTATTTTGAGATGAAATCTAATTTGTGTAGGCTGCCTCTGACCTTGAACCTGAAATCCTCTTGCTTCAACCTTCCTAAGTAGCTGTGATTATAGGCATGTGCGCCTGCACCCAACTATTCAGGCATTCTTCAATATTCTTTTAAAACTGTCTGCCTGTCTAACACTCTGTAACATGAATTGTGCTTTGTTCAGTAAGGTTTTCTCTCAGAAGTGTGCTTAGCACCTAGAACAAAGTCATTGAATTAATTAATAAGGGCTATGTATAACACTTGTTAAAAAAAACAAACAGAAACAATGATATGTAAGAACTAAGTATGAAGTATTGATTTTGGAGGAAAACTGTCCCTCTTGTTAACAGTAGTTGTCACCTTTACAGTCTTTGCAAGTCACACCTTGGTTGTGGGTTAGTATGAAGAATAGGAACTCATTTACAGATAGTACTTTGCAGTAAATTTAAGAAGGTGAGAATTCTCAAGAACATGGAACAAAATTTGTAAAATGAGAACTGACTTATTTCATTCAGACTACTATAACAAAATATGTTAGACTGGGTAATTTATAAACCTAAAATTTTATTTCTCTTAGTTCTGGAGTTCGGGAAGTCCAAGATCAAATTTCTGATGTTTTGTGTTGCTCCTCATACCTCAGAGTATTGATCACCTTGCATGACAGGAGAGATAGAAGAACAAAATGGAATAGGATGCTCCCTTAAGCCTTCAGCTCCTCTCCTAATTCCAGCCGTGTAAAAGGAATGCTCCTTTGTAACCTAATCACTTCAGAAAAAACTCCACTTAATAGTATCACATTGGTTAAAAGGTTCCAACATGCAAATTTTGGATGGACACATACATTCAAATCATAGTATCAGCATCTTTCAAGCGTTAGTCAAAGAAAATATTTCTAAAATATATATGATGAAAGAGTCATGTAGAACATATACACATATCTCTTAAAACAAATAATAAAATATAGGAAACCTAGATACTTTAAAACAGAAGATATGTAAGTGACTATTACACAATTAGAAAGTACTCAGATTATTTGTTATATGAAAATGTTCACTAAAACCACAATGAGATGTCAGGACACATCCATTAGAATGTTTGATAAATAAAAACGGACTGATATCACTGGCAAGTATGTTGAGCAATTAGTCCCCTCATGTTCTTGTGAATTTGGTTCCATCCAATGAGAAACTACTTCATACCCATAGAGAGGGCAATAATAAAAAGCATAGCTAACATATGTTGCTAATGCACAGAATATTGAAGGTTCATATATTATTTATGGGATTATAAAATGATACAGCCACTTTGAAAAACAATCTACCAGTTTTTCAAAATATTATACATGGAGTTACACATGACTCAGCTATTCTACTTCCAGGAATACACACAGAAGAAATGAAAGCATATATCAGCACAAACACTTGTACACAATTGTTCATAGAAGGATATTTCATGATAGCCAAAAAGTTGAAATAGCTTAACTACCCACCAGTGAGTGAATAAATAAACTGGTATAGCCATACAATGGAATACAATTATACAATTCAGCAATAAAAAGGAATGAACTGATAACATGCTGCAAATGAGGATAAACTGTAAAAATATGCTGTGTGAAATTTAAATCAAAGGATCCTGTTATGTAATTCAATTGGTATGAAGTGTCCAGAAAAGGCAACTCTATGGAGACATAAGTACATAAATGGGTTTCTTTTGATGGATAAAGGAATGGGCAATGACTCAAAATGGGTACAAAGGATCATTTAGCACAATTATATGGTGGCGATCATTGCACAAATCTGTAAATTGACTGAAAATCATAGAATTGTACTTGAGTGAAACTTATGGTATGTAAAATATAACTCAATAAAGTTACTAATGAGAGATCTCTAGATAAATAAATGAATTAATGGACAATCAATCAATCAAGCAAATTGTATCATCACAGGAGATATACTTTGGAAGTTTACTATAAACTACATATTCACTGGCTTCATGATGTAGCAATGTAATTCCTAGATATATAAAAGACAAACAAAAATATGTACTAAAACATTGTACAAAGATAATTATAACAGCTTTGTTTATAAGTCACAACTTGAAAACCCTGCAATATCCATCAATAAAGAAACTATAACATATTCAAGCCTGCAGCTGTAGCCCTGTGGCATCCGATCCCGTCAGATCTTGGAAGCTAAGCAGGGTCAGGCCTGGTTAGTACCTGGATGGGAGACTGCCTGGGAACACCAGAAGCTGTAGGCTTGGGAGAAGGACCTGGAAATCCCCTCCCAAAAATCAATCTGCCATTGAAAACCCTATGAGCAGCAGAGAAGCACTGACAATAGTGTCTCCCCTGTTGTACAGAGGGTCGCTATGAGTCAGATACCGACTCAACAGCACCTAACAACAACAACAACAACATATTCAAGCAACTTAATGCTACTCAGTAATGAAGAAAAGTAGACTAAGTATTGACACATGCAATGACTCTGATTAGGACCAAAACAATGTGATAATCTAAAAAAAAAAAAAAAAAAAAAAAAAAAATAAAAAAAAAAAAAAAAAAAAAAAAAAAAAAAAAACCTTACACTTAAAAGTACATGCAGCATGATTTCATGTATATGAACTTTCATGACCAAAAACTAACGTATGTTGCAAAAAAAGGTCAGATGTTTACCATAGGAGTGAAAAGTTTGACAAGAAAGGGGCAAAAGAAACCATCTGAGGTGACAACATTGTCTTCCATCTTAGTAGAGCTATGGATTACATAAGTGCAGACATTTTTCAGAACCTAGTCAGTAGACAATTAAGATTTATGCATTTCACCAAGTAATTTTTACATTAAGAGAAAAAAATTACAAATAATATTGGACTTCTGTTAATTATATGGGTGATAAAGTGTTTTGGGGAGTGTGTAATAATGTTTCCAAATTACATTGAAAAGCATAAGGGAGATATATTGATGGATGGATAGAGAAATTGTATATATATACATATATACATATATATGTATTGTATAAATGTATATATATATTTGGCAGGGATTTAGCTCTGTTGGTAGAGCACCACTCTGCAGTCTCTAAGATCCTGAGTTCAATTTCAAGCACTGCAAAACTGGAAGAAGGACATGGCAATCCACTCCCAAGGCAATCCTGAAAAAATAAGCCATTGAAAATCCTATAAGGGTCTCTATGAGTCTGACATGATTTGACAGCAAGTAACAATAACAACACACACACACGTGTGTGTGTGTGTGTGTGTATACATATATATAGATCTATCTATATAGATAGATATACACACATATACACACATGTATATCTATATATATAGATAGATCTATATATGTATATATACACACACACATACACACACATGTGTGTTGTTACTTGCTATATCTCTATATAGATATATATATAGAGATATCTCTATCTATCTATCTATCTATCTATCTATCTATCTATCTATCCATCCATGCCTACAACCCCAGCACTGTGGCATCAGATCCCAGATCCCATCAGATCTCATAAGCTAAGCAGGATTGGCCCTGGTTAGTACTTGGATGGGAGACTGCCTGGGAATACCAGGTGCTGTAGGCTTGGGAGAAGGATCTGGAAATCCCCTCCCAAAAATCAATCTGCCATTGAAAACCCTACGAACAGCAGAGAAGAACTGACAATAGCCTTTTGTCTGTTGTATGTAGGGTCACTCTGAGTTGGACACTGAGTGGATGGCACCTAACAACAATAACAACAGCATGTATATCCATATGTGATAAATAATTATTATATACTGTTCACAGAAGAATCAAGAGTGTAAGTATATAGGGTTCAGTTTAAACATTTTTCAAATTTTCTGAGTATTTAAAAATTTTAGTAATATCTTAGAAATCTAACAAGATCATTTGATAATCATTAATGTTTTTTCAATCATATTTCTTAAATAGCTTATATTTTCCAACTACAAATGTACATTTTAGTAACAAAAATGACTAAATTCATTTCAAATAAAATAGATTTAAAAATCAAATAACAATGAAAATACATTTGTAGTTCAATAATCTCAGGTTTATAACTAGTATACAGGCTTTAATGTGTAACATATAATTTGCAATATATGTATACCTCATTAGGTGACAGCAAAGTAAAAAACTTAGTTCAGTGATCAGTTCAAGTATGGCTATAATATCAATTTTGTCCTGGTTACTTGTGTAAATGTGGGATAGTTGTTTAGTCTGCACATAGACATTCTGACATAAACATATGTTTTCTTTTATATAGTTTAAAATTCTTGAAAAGAAGGAAATTGCAATTCTATTAAATGTGCTCTTTTAATAGACAAATAAAGAATAAAATATAGACATGAGAAAAATTCATAAAGCACTGTGATAGGAAGAGAAAGTTGCTATGCATGGAGAAAATAATCATTCATTTATAACAAATTGGGGAGATTCAGAAAGGCTAGCCTTTGGCATTTTCTATAATTGCTTGACATATTCCATATATCATATTAACAAGTAAACTCTTTAAAAATGTGGAAGTTAGATTTCATCAAGAAAATGGGTACTAGTTGCAGTTGTATGCTTATTTTCTAAAACTTCAGAAATCTATGCATTTATCCTGAAACACCATGAAGTACAATTGAAAAAACTGGAAAGAACACTTATTAGTACAGAGGGTGCCAAAAATGTATGCACATTTAAAAAATGAAATAAAAAACTATATTAAAATTGTAATAAGATCTACCAATAACAAAATATGAATTCAAGGCACATCTGCCTTCTGTAATTACAAGAGGTACTCAAAGTTTATACCATAGCAAAAGAAGGAGGACTTGTTGCTGTGAGGGATCTTCTGGTGCACATCACACACAGTACCATGAGTCTCGAACTTATGTGTATGACTGTTAGGTGTGTTGAAGTTTCTGTTGCATACTCAAGCCTCTATTGTCCTTGTACTCTGCAATATACTCGAATTTCAAATCCACTTCAAAATGATCTTGTGATCCTCAACAACAACAGTAATTCTGCCATTTTCTTTGACTGCCCTGCTTGACTCATGGTGACACTAGTATTCTTTTGATTAACACCACCTTTTGAGTGAATGTCATATTACACACTGCATGTGTTGTTAGGTGCCATCAAATCAGATCTGTCTCATAGCAGCCCTTATAGTGTTTTCAATGGCTGAGAATGCTTCAGGAGTGGGTTGCCAGGTCCTTCTCCTATTTTTGGAGTGCTGGGGATAGAACCTGGGTACCCAGAGAGTGTGGAGTATCACTCTAGCAACTGAGCTAAACCCCCACCCATCATATCTTGCTATCATAATACAATTCAATTTTGAAAAATAATACATAGATAACATCTCTTACAAGGGGTATAGAGTTTTTGGCGCCACCAGTATAGAAGGATTCAACATCATAAAGATGTCAGATTTCATTAATTAATTTATAAATGTAATTTAATACAATAAAATATGAACAAACTCTTGTAAAAAGCAAGAAAAGTTAATAATGAATTCAGAGAGAGGAAACAAAAACAGGAAATCACTGAAAAAGCAAAGACATAAGGAAGAATTGAGCTAATAAATTTAGTGTAGTATGGGCCTATGAGTAGATAATTGCACAAGCCAGAAAGATGGATAGGGGCTGGGATTTAGCTCAGTTGCTAGAATGTCTCTCTGCACTCTATGAGGCCCTTGGTTTCATCCCCAGCACTGAGAAAATGGGAAAAGGATGGATGTGGTAGGCCATTTCTGAAAACAATCCTGATACAACCAGGCATTGAAAACCCTACAGGGGTCACTACAAACGGGACCTGACAGGGCAGCACTTAAAAATAACAATAACAATAAAACGAACTATCTAGAAACAGATCTACATACATATGGAATTCAGTATCTGATAAAAGTAACACCTAAATGCTCTGGTCAAAATAAGACTCTTTAATAAATATTGTACAAGTAATCAGATGGGGACTTTTCTGGTTCTTTGCACCTTAGCCCCAAATTCCAGGTCCCTAAATTGTGCTTCCATCTCCTTATTGGCTGGAATTATAGGAGGGCACCACTGCACCAGGTCAGAAGACATTTTAAACAGCAAACTCTCTTACTTAATATTCACCCTCATTCCCAGAGATAAACAATGCTAGTAATTAATCTGTGAGCTGGGCTTGGTGGCGCATGCATATAATCCCTGTACATGAGGGTGAGGCTGGAGGATCTACATGAATTTGAGACAAGCCTGGGCTACTCAGGAGGACTCTGTCATAAATAAATAAATAAATAAATAAATAAATAAATAATAAAAAACAAGCTTGTGAATCCTAGAAAAAATTTCTGTATATCTGTATGCTTTTACTTAAAAATTCAGATGCAAAAGGGATCTTATACACACTGACCTACACCTTTTTCCCCACAGCCCTCCAGTATCCAGGAATTATATCCATGGTCTACTGCATGCTGGGCAATTTCTCTGTCACTGAGTTGCACCCCTACCCTCTTTTGTTTTTTATTTTTTGAGAAAAGATCTTGCTAATTTGTGCAGGCTGCCTCTGGACTCAAATCTTCAATCCTCCTGCCTCAGCCTCCCAAGTAACTGAGATTATAGGCATGCACCACTCTGCCAGTGATATACCTGATTTTTTGTTAGTATATTTTGTATATCTTTCCACTTAAGCCCATAAAGGCTAATTTCTAATGTTCCAGTAGTGTTCCATTGAATGAAAGTGGCATAATTTATTAGATAGCGTCTGCTTTTCTTTTTAGTTCAGTTAGTAGAGTGCTTGCTCCACACACTCTGAAGTCCTGCTTTCAATTCCCAGCACTACAAAAATAGAAGAAGTATCTGGCAAACAACTCTTGAAACAATCAGCCACCAAAAATTCTATGGGTAGCAGAGAAGCTCTTCAGATAAAGTCCCGGATATGGCACCATGTCAGATAGGGTTTCCTTCTGTTGTACATAGGATTGTGACTCTACTGAACCTAACAACAATTATAAATATTGCTGAGATAACCAGTAGCCCATTTGAATAACATGTAGTATTAGATCCAAATCTCATTATGTTTACAAGAATAAACTCAAAGTGAATCTGAGAATTAAATGTAAACAAATAAACTGAAAAAAATCTTACAAAAAAACATAAGAAAATGTGAATGAATTACTTAAAAATTGAGTGCAGGAAGGAAGAACATCTTTTAAAACTATTATTTAAAATTCAGATTTACCAAATGAAAAGAAAAAAATTGATGAATTTAACCATAAGAAACAAACATATTATTGGATAAAAGCTACTATGAATAGAGTTAAACCACAAGTGAAATTTGGAAAAAATAATTACAATGTTTATTGAAAATAAAAGACTAACATCCTTAATACATAAACAACTCCTTAAAATTAAAATCATCAAAAATTAAATTTCTGTAGGAACACAGGAAAAAGAATTGTAAACAGTTCATAAAACATTCATGTTTCTTAAACATAATAAATACATAACCACTTTACCATAATTAGAGAGGTGGAAACTAAAACTGTCTGATATATACTTCTCATCTATGACAATGGCAAATGTTTTTAAAATTATGAAGATACATTCTATGGGAAACAAACAGTATGGGAAATAATTTTTTTTTTTCTGATACTAGGGGTTGAACCCAGGGCCTCACACTTTCATGCTTTGCAAGTGCTGGACCACTGAGCTGCACCCCCAGCCCTTTTTTTTTTTTTTTTTTTTTACTTTTTTGAGACAGGGTCTCACTAAGTTCCACAGACTGCCCCTGGTCTCAAACTTGCAATTCCCCTGCCTCCGCCTCCCTCGCCGCTGGGATTACAAGCATGCGCCACAGCGCCTGGCTGAAAATAAAAATTCTTATGCATTGCTATAAAATGACAAAAACATCCTGTCAATATCTAACAAGACACATATATTTTGCAATTTCATCTTTCAGAATTATCCTTAAGACACACATCCAAAAATACATATGCAAAAGATTTTTCATGATCATATAGTTTGTAACTGCAAAAGTTGGATAAAACCTAACTGCTCATATGTAGGACTAAATGGACCCTGGTACATCCATGCAGTAGAATACCTTGCCTCTGTAAAAAGGAGGAAGAATTTGATAAACAAACATGAATGATTCTTGACTCTGTTTAATAAAAGGACATAGAAAGAATGACATCCCAGTACTAGGAAGCATAATTAGTGTCCGTATTTTGGTTTCCAAAAATACTTTTCATGTAAATAACTAGAGAGATTTTAAGAAAAAATGTCTACCTCCTAGGCTGTGGTTGGAAAATAATAATCTGGACCATCATTTTAGCTAGAAAATAAAGCATTATGAAAAAAGTAATGGAGACATGCCAAATGACACAGGGGATGGGCTTAGAGGTGAATTCCAGAGGCCAAATCTTCAATAGCTTGAGCATTAATGTAAATAATAATAATCATGCATTACAAACCATTAAATAAGACGAGAAACCACAAGTCTATGCTTACCTAATTAATTATATGTTTCAATAGGTAATTAAATGGGACAGTACAGAAACCTTTTCTTCATGGTAGAACCCCCAAAAAAATGGTGCAAGGAGTAATTAAATTGAAATTCACCATTTGAAATCATAGTAATTTTTTTGGTAAAAAATTATCTAGATGTTGATACAGTAGTTAATATTTGAATAAGAAAAGGAATATTTGCATAGTCTCCGAGTAGCTCCCCAATTTATACAAACTAATTACAAGAGGAAGAAGAAACTTTAAGGTGAAGGAAACCAAATAATCAAAATTAGCCTCACCATTAAAGAAAAATGTATGGTTCTATAATTTATTGAGAAGGGCACAACATTAATTTTGTGGCACTCCAGCCCAAAATGGACAATGTAATTATGGGAAATATCTAGAAATCCAAATTAAATTCTCATCAGTTAAATGTACAGAATAATTCAAGATGTCAACATCTCCAATATGCACAAATCCTGAGTCTATTCACATAAACAAAATATAATGTCAATTTAAGGTCAATTTCAGTGGTTTTGAGTTAAAAAAAAAAGAATTTCATATGGAACAATGTAAAACATCTAATACAGAACTTATGAAACCTTGACAAGAATTTTATGTTTAGAGTAGAATTACAAATAATGCAGCCTTATAATGATTAGATTTTCCTGTCATCTACTAATAACTATCTTTGCCTTACAACATTTTTGCATAATAAAAGAAAAAGGCATATTTGATAGTAAAAGATAAAAGTTATGAGTTATAAGAAACCAAGTTAATGTGCAGCATTCACAAAAGGTGAAGCTCTTCAACAAAGGCACTGGGTCTGAAGCATTGTGAAATATTTTAAAGTAGTTATTATGATTTCTATGCAAAAAGAAAAGGCAAAAACCAGTACTGTCACTTTTTTGTATAAAATATTTATGGAAAGAAAATTCCTAATCTTGGTAGCATTGCACGTTCACACTTTTGAGATCTTTTTCTGCTTCAAATACATGGCAACAACAAACAGGATAAAAATATGCAATAAAAAAATTTAAAAACTATATGGAACATAAACAGCCTAGAAACAAACAGTAACAACAACAAAAAAGTAACACTAGGTCTATCAGCTTGCTCAGAGAACAGAAGTAGTGAAAATGGCCTGGAATTTCATCTGTTGAAGGACAATGAGATGTTAAATCAACCAACGTGACAAACAGAACTGGAGCCAGACACATTGCCTGAAGCAAATATTCATTGTGAAGTCTGCCCTTGAGAGGAGCCTGGCAAGTACTACTACTGAACCTCACCAGTAGCTAGAGCTTCTATAAATCTGTGTACCTAAGAATTTAGGAAAAATTATGCTGCAACTTCATCTAGCTAGGCTGCTGCCTTAGCACCTGATTCTACAATTTTACCATGGCTAGAAAGATTGTAAATATGGTTCAGGATTGGAGACCCTGCAGGGTTATACAGAAAAAAAGTAGCAACAAAAGCAACACCAAAAAAGGCAGGGAAAAAAATCACTAAAGCAGAGGAAAAAAATATTCATTTTAGAGGGTCAATCAGAATTGAAAAATAAATGAGCAACATTTAAAATGTTAGGTAACAAAATTAACAGAGTATAGTCACTGAAACAAAAAGAAAAGATGAAAACAATCTACAAATGATTTCCAAAATACATTTTCAGGATTTTGAAAAGAGAAATGGAAAATAACATTAATAAAAATGAAAAATAAATCAATAGATATAAGCTGAAATGAAACAAAAATGTAGATATGAAAAATAATAAATTAGAAATATTTGAAATGAAAAAAAGACATTTTAAATGAGTTAAATAAGTTTGACAGAAACAATAAACTCTAGTCTGCACATTGTCTAATGCAAGTAAGAAACTGGAGCATAATTTTGGGAATTTATCCAGAATATAACACAGAGAATTGGAATTTTTTAAAAATTATGTTTTGCAATACTAGAGGTTGAAACCAGAGCCTTGCACATAACTTGCAAGCATTGTACCACTGAGCTCCACTTCTAGCCCCTTTTTAAATTTTCTATATTGGACAGGGTCTTGCTGAGTTGCACAGGCTGTCTTTGGCCTCCAACTAACTATTCTCCAGCTCCCACCTCCAGATTACAGGTGTGTGCCTCCCTGCCTGGTGAGAATGAGATATTTTTAAATGCATATATGTAAAGGATTCTATTTTTCCAGCGTATGTTCAATTGAGTCCTGAATTAATTATCTATAGTTATTTTTCTTTAGAACAAAGAGACCAAGATCTTAAGAAGGAATGACAATTTTCCTTCATATTTTTGCGAATGAATTACTGTCACTAATTAATTTTATTTTATTTTGTGAGAAGAAATTTTATTGGTAACAAAAAGGTGACTTTGGGTAGATAGATTTATTGCTGAGCATCAACTAAGGCAGTGAAAAATATATTTGGGACTTAGAAAATGAAGAAAATTTCCATTTTCAATGTGTCATGCTTCAGATTTCTGTTGTATCTTCAAATAAAACTGTTGTATAAGTATCTGCATATATTAACCTAGGGCTTCTAGGGAGAACTTGCAGAAGAGGAGACAGCACGTCTAGCTGGGATTCACAGACACTCAGTATTTAAAGTACAAGTTAGAAGAGGCAATGGACTCAGCAAAGGAACGCGAAAGCTGTGACTGATGAAGAGGAGAAAAACCAGAAATGTCTTGGGTCCAAGAATGGGAGAGAAAAAGGTGAGAGGCAAGAGGAGTTTTGTGTTCAAGTTTCCAAAATGCTACTGACAGTTTTTAAGATTACAAGGGAAATGGTCCTTGGATTGGAAAACTTGGAGGTTATTTTGACCTTCACGACAGCAGTGTCAGTGGAGTTTTAATAAGAAGTTGAATTTCAATAAAAAGAATAGAAGATGAAAAATTGCAGACCAAGAGTTCAGAATATATACTTGTTGAAGGGGTTGGGTAATAAACCAATGAGCAATTAAATAAACTAGACAATTTTATTAGTGAAAGATACTATGAAGAAGCCTGCAGATGTAGCCCTGTGGCATCTGATCTTGTCACATCTCCAGAGCTAAGCAGGGTTGGGCCTGGTTAGTACTTGGATGGGAGAACACCTGGGAACACCAGGTGCTGTAGGCTTGCAAGAAGGACCCGGCAACCCACACCCGAAAATCAATCCGCCATTGAAAACCCTGTGAACAGCAGAGAAGCACTGACAACAGTGTTTCACCTGTTGTACATAGGGTCGCTATGAGTCGGATACCGACTCCAGGGCACCTAACAACAATAACAATTATGAAGAAAATAATGCTAGATGGTAAGGTCATGGTAGTGTTGTGATGGAGACTCAAATGGGCCAGGTTAAATTTCTTGTAACATTTGTTCTTAAAAATTAAAGTATAAGTATCCATGTAAATTTTTAGAGCCTGCAGCCATAGCCCTGTGGCATCCCATCCCGTCAGATCTCGGAAGCTAAGCAGGGTCAGGCCTGGTTAGTACCTGGATGGGAGACCGCCTGGGAACACCGGAAGCTGTAGGCTTGGGAGAAGGACCTGGCAACCCCCTCCCAAAAATCAATCTGCCATTGAAAGCCCTATGAACAGCAGAGAAGCACTGAAAATAGTGTTTTCCCTGTTGTACAGAGGGTCGCTATGAGTCGCATACCGACTGGACGGCACTTAACAACAACAACAAATTTTTAGAGAAAGGATAATACCTATGCTTGCTAGAAAATTGGGAAGAGGCTAAAAGGATGAAAATTCTTAAATTTGATAATGACTTTTTTTGTTTTTCTTATTTCACTGCTTTTATGCATATAACAGAATATTTACTTGTCCATTCAAAGGACTTCAGCTCTTCCAGCTTTCCAATTCACCCCAGTACATAAAATCACATCTTTGCAGTATAACAGGCAAATATGAATCAACTTACATAGAAAGTTTAAACTTGCTTTCTTGGTTTTATTAATACCTTAAACTAAGGAAGTAGATCAAAGTGAATGTTTTCTCTTTATAAGCCAAGATTTTAGAATTAAATTTATAAAATTAACTTTCCAAAGTGTTCTCATATAAAAATTTCATATCTATCCTCTAAAAATGTTATGCTGAACTTGACAGAAAAATAACACCCATTAGTAGACATCAAAGGCATCCAAACAGCAAAGGTGTTCCAAGCCTCTTTTTAAAAATGATAATTCATCTTTCAAACTAGTACCATAAAAGTTCTTAATGATTTACCCTGGGTGAAAAAATGTGGCAATGATGTGATGTTATAGGCACCAGAAAACTAATCTTTGGTGTGTTGTCAGCTCAGTGGAGACAGTGAGGAGAGAAAGGTGTGGTTCAAAGCAGACAGATGGAAAATGCCTGTCAAAGGCTATTTCGTGTTGTGAAAATCTCATAAATTTTGTGGAACAAAGGTCATTTACCTCTGAGTAGGAGTAGCCCCTGATGTTGAAGATGAAACTTAATTTGAAAAAATAAAGCAAAGCAAGGGGAAAGCTGCAAAGCCCTGCATTACTTTATCCTGCCCATTTTAACAAATCATAAATAGAAGTAGTTTTCCCTACCTCAAACCATGGCTATTTTTAGGAGGATATTTATTTTTGGCAAATTCAGATTTCCATTACTGGGATTGATAAGTAGTATACTTAATTTAGCTATTTCTCAATTTAGGTATTAAATATTGTCTCTTTGTTTCATTTAGTGGTTGATTGAAACTGTTTCAATTGCTATAAAAACATGACAAAATTAATACAATATTTACAAGCTTTAAATGAATAATTTATGTGTATTATCTGTCTAATTATAAATGGTAAACACATAGTAAAGTGCTCAAAAATGTAGCATATACTTCAATAAATTATTTCTAATTGAACATCAAAATAAACCTTCCTCATTCTCTATCTGATCAATATTTACTCCTTACTCTCTAAAGGATTTTTATGATAGTTACTTACTTACATTTATTGTTTTACCAGCTATGCATTCATGTCTAAAGTCTATACTTTAGTGTTGCTTTGTTTTGAAGTTTGTGTGAGCAGAGTGGGCTGGGATTTAGCTCAATTAGAGTGCTGCTCTGTGCTCTCTAAAGCCTGGATTCAATCCCCAGCACCCAAAAATGGGAGAAGGAAATGACAATTCACTCCCAAAGCAATCCCAGGACAATAAGCCACTGAAAACCCCATGAAAAGCCCAGAAGCATTGACACAGTGCTGGGCATGGCACAGTGCTAGGGAGTGTTTCTTTCTGTTGTACATAGTGTCTATGTGACTTGAACCCAACTCTAGGTCACCTAACAACAACATGAGCAGTTTAATCTTTTATGTTAACTTCCTATTTGATGTATTTCTGAGTTTTCCCTATATTGTTGTGAGTAGTACTTGGCCTATTTTCTTTGTTGTATATGCTACTCAATTGTACAAACATAGTGTGTTTTATAGAAGTAATCTGCTGAGGATGGATGTTAGGGTTAAGATTTTCATCGTTTATTGTATACAGATATGAAGTACATGTGTACACATTTCTGTATAGTAATAAAGATTTTGGCCTTAAATATGCAAAAGCTTCAACTTTACTAGATACTGCTAAGCTCTCTTGTTCAAAGTTGTTTTATCAATTTACATTCACAAGTACTATACCATGAGAGTTCCTGTTATTATTCACATTCCCTTTAATGTTGTTGTCAGGTGCCATGGAGTCGGTATCCAACTCATAGCGAAACTACGTACAACAGTCGAAACCCTCCTTCAGTGCTTCTCTGCTATTCGTAGGGTTTTCAATGGCAGAATGGTTTTTGGGAGTGGGTTACTAGGTCCTTCTCCCAAGTTTACAGTATTTGGTGTTCCCAGACAGTCCCATCCAAGTACTAAGCAGGCCTGACCCTGCTTAGCTTCTGAGATCTGACGGGATCGGATGCCACAGTGCTATGGCTGCAGGCTTTTCCTTTAGTAGCACTTTTTAAATGAAACCAATTGATTGACTATTGATATCCAGTTGAAGTTTTAATGTATACTTCTGTGATTATTAATAAGATTGAGCACAATATAAACAAATGTTAATTTGCATTTAGGACATGGTAATCCTAAACTTTCTTCCCAGGATGTTTGGAGCTATGACACTGATCTCTTATTTAAGAATAAGGTGACACATATTAGCCAGTGATTTACACTATGCTGGAAACACTTTACATCAGTCTGAGTACAATACACCAAAATTTGGAGATGGATGTTTCCAAACTATTTTGATTACACTGCATGACCATATATATATATATATGCTGGCAACCATAGCCCTGTGGCATCTGATTCCGTCAGATCTCGTAAGCTAAGCAGGGTTGGGGTTAGTACCTGGATGGGAGACTGCCTGGGAACACCAGAAGCTGTAGGCTTGGGAGAAGGACCTGGCAAGCCCCTCTCAAAAATCAATCTGCCATTGAAAACCCTATGCACAGCAGAGAAGCACTGACAATAGTGTTTCCCATTGTATAGAGGGTCGCTATGAGTCGGATACCAACTCGACGGCACCTAACAACAACAACAATATATATATATATGACTGATGAAAAGTTGGTGGTTAGAAATCCAAAGACATAGAAAAGTGAGATTACCAAGATCCTTGGTCCTAAACCTGAAAGTATCAGAACTTTATGAAACCTACCAGTACTTTCTTACATTTAATAAAGATTTATGAATATATCCTGGTGATTTATGAGTAGCTGATCTTATGAAATGGGCTTGGGTTGACCTCAGTTGGTAGAGTGTTGCTTTGTGATCTCTGAGGCCCTGGGTTTGATCTCTAGCACTGCAAAAATGGGAGAAGGACATGACAATCCACTTCCAAAGCAATCCTGAAATAATCAATCATTGAAACCCTAGGAATAGCAGAGAAGTACCGACTGTGACAGGTATGGCAAATTGTCAGGGAGTGTTTCATTCTGTTGTACATTGTTGTTGTTGTTGTTAGGTGCTGTCGAGTCGGTATCCGACTCATAGCGACCCTCATAGGGTTTTCAATGGCTGACTGTTTCGGGATTGCCTTGGGAATGGATTGCCAGGTCCTTCTCCCATTGTTGCGGTGCTGGGAATTGAATTCAGGACCTCAGAGACTGCAGCGCAGTGCTCTACCCACTGAGCCAAATCCCAGCCCCCTGTTGTACATAGGGTCACTATAAATCAGACCTGAACTGACAGCACCTACCAACAGCCAACCATATGTGTGGAAGCTCCACCAGACATTATTTGTATAATTACCCTCTCTATTATAAATTAAAACAACCAGAAGAAAACAGAGTCCCTGAAAAACTCGGTAATATTAAATGTGAAGGGAACATTTTCTATAATTCCTAATAGTTTTAAAAATGTCATAGAAATGGATGCTGTCACCAGGTGCCATAGTGCATTCTTATAATCCCAGTGACTTGGGAGGCTGAGGCAGGAAGATCATGAGTTTGAGCTCAGAGGCAGCCTGTACAGTTTAGTGGGACCCCTGTCTCAAAAAAAAAAAAAAAAAAAAAAAAGAAAGAAAGAAAAGAAAATAGAAAAGAAAGAAAGAGAGGAGAGAGAGAGAGATTATCATTGAAAACTTAATTTTTTGAGCAATTTTTCAAGGATTCTTCACATAGAACAAACTCTAATTTCAAAATGCTTTGCCAACACCACCTCTGTATACCTCATTTTTTCAACTTTTCATTTCTATCACAGAAAATTGTGTTCCTTTAACTTCTGACAAGAATAAGTACCCTCTTATTGTATATTTTCACTATCTTAAAATATTCAAAAAGATACTTTCAAATGTGTTTTCTAGCACCTTTAAAGTAGTGATTCAGATAAATCAGAAACACTGCTCTGTTTTAAATAATTATTAAACCTGTGCAAATTTTTTAATGCCCTCCCCCCAAAATCAATAGACACATAACCAATAGAACAGAACAGAAAGCCAAAATAAAGCCACAAATGTATGATTAAATAATTTTCAACAAAATTGCGAAGACTATACACTGGGTAAATGAAAATGTCTTTAATAAATGGTGTTAGAAAAAGTGAATGTCCATATACAGAAGAATGAAATAAGATACTTATCATATATTAGAAAAAAAAAGAAAGGAAAATGAACAAATGGTCAATAGATAAATTAAAGTACTGTTCCAGATCAGGAATCATTAGGGAAATGAAAGTTAAAACCATAATGAGTTATCACTTCACACCCGTCACAATAGCTACCTTTAAAAAGATGAAAATAAATGCTGGCAAGGATGTGAAGAAAAGGGAACTGTTGTTCAGGGTGGTGCCACCCGCCCATAATCCTAGCACTTGGGAGGCTGAGGCAGGAAGATAGATCATGATTTTGAGGCCATACCGGGCTATGCAGCAAGACTCAGTCTCAAAAAACAAAAGCAAAAACAAAACAAAACAAGCAAAAAAATAAAACGAAAGAAAAGAGAAAAAAGCGAATATTCGTGTGCTGTTATGGATCATGTAAATTAGCACAGCCCCTGTGAAAAGCATTATAACACTTCCTCAAAAAATTAAAAAGTTGAATTGTCATATGATCCAGCAATGCTATTTCTTGTTATTTACTCAAAATATTTGAAATCATCTTGTCAAGGAGACATCTGCCCTCTCATGATTTTTGCAGCACTATTCACAAAAGCAACATTATGGAATCAACTTAAACATCCATCAACAGATAAATGAATAAGAAAATCTAGTATATGTATATATGTACATTGTTGTTGTTAGGTGCCATAGAGTCGGTATCCGACTCTTGTAGCGACCATACCCACAATAGGCAAAACACTTTATCAGTGCTTCTCTGCTGGTCATAGGGCTTTCAATGGCAGGTTGATTTTTGGGAGTGGGTTGCCAGGTCCTTCTCCCAAGCTTACACCACCTGGTGTTCCCAGGCAGTCTCCCATCCAAGTACTAACCAGGCCCAACTCTGCTTAGCTTCCGAGATCTGACAGGATTGAATGCCACAGGGCTATTATGGCTGAAGGCATATATGTACATATATGTATGTGTGTGTATATATATATATATATATATTACATACTATACATATGTAGTAGTGTACACACTATATATACACATCATATATATACACTATATATACATATATATACACATACACACACGTACACACTGATGAAATACTATTCATCTTTAAAAAGAAAGAAATTATGTCATGTGTGATAATGTGGATGGAATTACATAACTTTTCGCTAAGTGAAATAAGCTGGGCATGGAAAAAATACTGTGTTCTCTCATTCATATCTAGTCTAAAGGATCAAACTCATAGGAACAGAGTACAATAGTGGTTACAAACACTAGGAGTCAGAAATAATAGAGGAATAATTGTCTGTCAAAGTGCTCAAAGTCTCAAGAAAGGGGGAATCAGATTTTTTTTTCTGAGGTCATTGCATAGAGTGATGAATAGAGTTGATACTAGTGTATTGGGTATTTCAAATTTGCTAAGAAAGGTAATTTCAGATGTTCTCACCACAAAAAAAATGTAAGTGTTTGAGGTGATGGGTGTTAATTAGCTTGAATTAATTATTCTGCATTGTATCAATAATTCAGAACATCACTTTGTAACTCATAAATATATGACCATAATTTGTTAATCTGTAATAAAAAATAAAATATTTGGGAAGTATGACTATTGTTTCATAAGTCTGAAGATAATGCATAGTCTATTCTTTCTAAGGAATATTGGGTAATAACATAGTTATGGCAAAAACACAAAGCTTCTTTTGTTTTTCCAAAAACATCTAAAATACTGAGACTATTCTATCAGATAATTTTAAAACATCATACTTTAAATTTGTGAAAGTACATGTATGGAAGGAATTGCCAAACTTTCTTGGACATACATTCAGAAATGCTCAAAAGAGATTACTAATATCGTATTACTTGCAGCAGTAGTACTGTGGCTTCCGATCCCATCAGATCTCGGAAGCTAAGCAGGGTGGAGCCTGGTTAATACTTGGATGGGAGATCACCTGACAACACCAGATACTGTAGGCTTGGGGTAATGACGGGGAATCCACTCCCAAAAATCACTCTGAATTAAAAACACTATGAATAGCAGAGAAGCACTGACAATAGTGTTTCACCTATTGTATGTAGGGTCGTTATGAGTCGGACACCAACTGGATGGCACCTAACAACAACAATATAGTGTTAACAATCACTTTCCAACATCATTATTCTTATTTATTTGGGAACAGATTTTTTTATTGCATCATATTAGTCCTAGACGTCTACCTGGATGGAAACAAAATGACTTCATGCTAGCATCTCTACTTCATATCAGAATGTTGTTAGTAATTTCTAAGTAATCAAAATGAGAACAAATTTCAAAATTATGTTTTTAAGAATTCTGTTTTTTAAGAAATGTGAAATGTTCCTATATTATTTCACTAATATGTTTCAAGAAATGGTAGCAAAATTGGTTTACATTATTTTATAGGCCTTTGTGAAGGAATAAAAATTATCTTACCAAAGCAAATGTAGAGATTCACAGTGTATATTTATATTGCTTTCAAATATGTAGAAATGAATATTAAAAACGTTTATTTCCAAATATTGACTTGAAAACTAAAAGAAAAAATAAATTATGGGTTTTAAGAAACTTTTAAACTTTAAATAAGTATTTAAAAATGTAAGTATTAAAAGTATTAAAAGTATTAAAAATGAAATCTCAAGATAATTTTTTTTTTTTTTTTACTTTTTTGCAATACTGGGGATTGAACCCAGGGCCTTGTGCTTGCATGCTTTGCAAGTGCTGTACCACTGAGGTGCACCCCCAGCCCATTTTTTTTACCTTTTTGAGACAGGGTCTTGCTAAATTATGCAGACTGCCCCTGGCCTGGAACTTGTGATCCTCCTGCCTCTGCCTCTAGAGTCGCTGGGATTACAGGCATGGGTCACTGCTCCTGCCAATAAATGTTTATTGTGTTGGATTTTTAACTAAGTTAGGTTAAATGTGGTTCTTGAATATGTAGTTTAAGGAACTTCTTTAAAATAATTATATATAATCAAAATTATGCCTGTTGAATACCAACATATATATTCAGTATAATCAATTACTGTAGTTTTAAAAATCTGAATATTTATGCAAAAATGATTAATTTGTTAATTTTGCTCATTTTTGAAAATTGGATATTTTAGATGTAAGACTAGAGATTGGATATTTTAGACTGTAAGGAAAATTACACGTTCAAGATTGAAAAAATCATGTTATGACAAAATAGGTATACTAAGTTCCAAACAGTTTATTATACAATGGGAAGTGCTTTGTAATGGTGAAAAAAAGAATGAAAAGGCTTAGATGGCTTTTTAATTGACCAGGAATAGAAATCTGCATTTTTTGTGAAAATTCCAAAGTTACATTTTAAAAATATATATGCTTGATGCACTTTTCTTTCTTCCTTATTTCATTTTTTTGTCTTTTCTGCAGGGTTTTCTGTCCTGGGATGTTGACTTTATGGATTTCAGAGGTTCTCTACCCTTAAGCTTTTAATGGGGTTTGGCTAATGGAAAGCACTAGAGATGAAAGATTAAAGGCCAAGAGAACAGGGACTTTTATTTTCCCTATTCTATCCAGCTCGAAGGCACCTAACTACTACACAACAAAATCCCTGTCTGTTTTTTCAGAGACTGTAGCTCCTTACCAGTGCCAGGACACTTGTATGGAGTTAGTTTTCCAGTCCTATAGCCCTTGAGTTCTCTTAGCCATTCCTTCCCTTTGACCCTTAGCAGTGGTGATGTCTTCCTCTGTTTCTAAACTCTAAGTTCTTAAGTATCTATTGCTAGTTCTTTCTATTTTCCACAATATTGTAAATATGCCATTAGTTAAAATTTCCATTCTTTATTTGTTTGTGTATGCCATCTCCTGTTTGGACAAACACCGATGAATTGTATAATCTCCAAATTAAAAAAAAAACTGACAGAAATGAAACAACTAATGTAGTGCTCTAGTCATGAAATTATATATTTGTAGAACACACATGTAAGTACAGTATATTTGACTGAGTCTTCTGTTTTTCAAAGTACAAGTTTATAATACATTTTGTATTAAATACATTTAATGGTATGTTCAGTTTCAAATTCAGAAATATAAAGGCTTGTTTTCTATAGATAAACTAGAGAATGCAATATTTAATTTAGATAAAGAGAATGGGGTTAGGAAAAAGACAATGAGGTTTAATAAAACTGCTTTACCATTTTCTGTTTATGTGACTTTCAAAAAGTTTCATAAACAAAGCTGGACACCGTGGCACATGCCTGTAATCCTAGCACCTCAGGAGGCAGAGGCAGGAGGATTGCAAGTTAGAGACCAGAGGCAGTCTGCATAACTTAGTGAGACCCTGTCTCAAAAACTAAAAAAAAATGGGCTGACGGTGCAACTTCGTGGTCCAGCACTTGCAGAGCATGCAGGCACAAGACCCTGGGTTCAACCCCCCAGTACCACACACACACACAAAATTCAAAAACATTCTGCATCACAGTATATCATTATATAAAATGATGACAATAACTTGAGGAAGCAGTATGAATTAAATAAGAAAGTTAACACCAATCACCTCATGTACCTAGTATCAATGTTATTTTCTTATTTCCTTTAGTCATGAATGGGCAATGTTATTTTATGAGTAAACATAAGTAAAACTGTTATTTTATTACTGTATATTATGCAGTAAGACCAAGAGAATGATAATACACAGTGAAATTATAGTGAGAAATATGTGATTTTTGAAGACTAAAAAATAGTTGGATAGTTGAATATGTTACATGAAATGAGGTGGAAAAATAAGTAGAATTAAAGTTGGAATGTTTGACTTTGCTATAATATGAGGAGGGGGAATGTTTAAGGATAGAAATGATTCTTAGGAAGTTAGGTTTCCTTTAGAAGAAGAATGTGAAGGAAAAATTAGAGAAAGTGTTGAAAATACAGGACATTTTCCAGATGACTGCCTATGAGCTCCAGGGACATAATGAATTTTTTTTTTTAGTATGGGAAATACTTTGGAGACAAGTGATATTAGAAAATGAAAGTAGAATTAGGCAATGATGGGTATCCTAAAATTGAAGGCTAATTCATAGTCTTTGTGTTATTATAGTGAACAGCTATAAAAAGGGACAAAGACCACATTCCTTTAGTTCTACAGGTTTCATGGAATATGGTGGTATGTAGGCTGTAGATGTGCACTCTCTGGAGGGTGGTGGTTATTTTTAGAAAATTATGCAGAGATATTGGGCTCAATATTCATCCATGCAAATGACAATATGTAAACCCGATGAGGAGAAATCCCTTACTCTTGGAACACTCTTGTAATTTTGACTGTCCAATATTGCTGAAGATTGTGTGTATCCAAGTGAAGTAGTTATCTTAACCAGAGAACACAGAATTCTGTAGCTTCCTCCTTATTTTGCATTCAGCTATGAGACACCAAAATGATAGTGTGATGTATTGATATATGATTGCTTGGAATCAAGTATGTATAGATTAGTCTAATATACTAGAGTTTCCTAAAAAGGATTCATTCCAGGGGAAAATAAAATTAGAATATTGAAACAAAATCCTCACATGAAAATTTATGTTGAAACAAAACACATTGAACATCAGCCTTGTATGATAGGCCATCATTACATAGAAAATATGAGGGTAACTCCAAGTTTTTTTTGATCCAATCTTTGACATTTTTCTTAACATTTTCATAACACTTTTCTAGATAAGAGAGCAAGAATATTTGGCTAAAATAAAAATAAACAAATAAAAAAGTCCTTGACTTCTATTTTGAGAAGGCTTTCAGAAAGAACAGATCATGAGAAATGTTAGACACTTTTTCCACTGGTGAATACAGATGACCCCCACATATCGGTCAACTTGTTGTGCTGTAGGGGCTTTCATGTTGCTATAACACTGAAAACTATGCTACCAGTATTTCAAATACTAGCAGGGCCATCCATGGTGGACAGATTTCTGCTGAGATTCCAGACTAAAACAGACTAGGAAGAAGGATCCTGCAACCCACTCCTGAAACAGGCATTGAAAACTAAGAATAGCAAGGAAGCACTGTCAAATACAGTGCTGGAGAATGAACCCCCTCACGCTGGAAGGCATTCAAAAGACAACTGGAGTCTTTCACCTTAATGACAAGACTGGAGTAAAGGCTCTGGGACCTCCCTTTGCTGACTCAAAATGAGAAGAAACACAGTGACAGCAATAATGGCCTTAAACTAAAAAGATCATGTGCATGGCAGAGTGTTAGGTAGTGTTTCATTCTATTGTACGTGGGGTCACTATAAGTTGGACCAAAGTTGGTGGCACCTAACAATAAGTAAATATGAAGGCCCTGAACATGATTAGTGTGCTTAAGGTGGGCACTCCCAGGAGTAATCATTCAGGAATGTATGGAAGAATAAAATTCTAGAGGACAGCAGCAATGCCACAGATGATATCTATGACTGCCACAAGGGGCTGAACAGTGACAATCATCAAGGGAACCGAAGGAAAACAGATACATGGGCCTGCAAAGCAGAACCAGTGATGATGATACATGATGATGCAGCCCCAAGGAACTGGTAGAATGAACAGAGAGAGAGAGATCCAGGGACATCTACTATTTAAATGGGTGGACTGCCAAGCTTTTTGATGTATTAATTGTTGCAAATGTCTTGCACAACTTAACTGAATGTCCAATCCATATTAGAACAACATAAGAATGAGGTTGGGGGAGACAGGGAGAGAGAAAGAGAGAGAGAGAGAGAGAGAGAGAGGGAGGGAGGGAGGGAGGGAGGGAGAGAAACAGAAATAATTGTTCTATATTGCAATCTAATTGAAGATTTTAAAGTCTAATATATTAGGGAGAACTAATGAGCTGGTGACTTACAATGACACACATATTAAAGTATACCTAATATTGAAATTAGCTAGATTATCTCATCATTACAGATTGTTACTAACTAATGTTTTGGAAAATCAGAGTGTCTGTGAATAGGAGCTACCTTTGTAGGATTACTTCCCTCTTGGCAGTAGTACTCTCTCTTTATTATTTTCCTATGATCTATATAGTTTAGATATACCATGTGTTTCCTCATGTTATTCAGTTTCATACTGCTCTGCTGATATTGATGAATTTGGGTCATATGCTCTTCCAACAAGCACTAATAAGTAGTATAAAATCTGCCTATTTAAGCAAACAAGCAGAATTTCTTTCAGTTAACCTTAACTTGAACAACTCTTTATCTAGGGTGTAATAGCAAATAGACTCAAATAAGTAAGGTGCAATGCTGTAGAAATTTATTTCTTGTTCACATAACAGCTCTAGGAGATTATTCATGTTCAGGGGATAGCTCTTTTTCAGGTGATCTTTCTGTGACCCAGACATCCTTATTTTATGAATCTGTCATCTCTTAGACCAGGGGTTCCCAACCCCTAGGTGCAGACAAGTATGATTGGTCAGCAAACAAAGTGCTGCAAACAAAGCCTCATTTGTACCAGAAGTGCCAAGAAATGTATGCACATTTTAAGAGATATTATTTGTGTATTACTTTTTGAAGTTGAATTGTGGTAGAAATGTGTTGTATGATGTTCTCTATTATATTTCTACTATCACATCAGAAAAAGCATATGATGCATTCTTAAAACAGTAAAATAGGAAGTTTTCATCCCAAGATGTGTATACATTTTTGGCACCCTCTCTATTTACACAATAAATTTATGTGCTTGAATCATCCTGAAAAACCTCCCCTTCTGGCACATGGAAAAATTGTCTCCCATGAAACCAGTCCCTGATGCCAAAAATTTGGAGAACACTGTCCTAGAACTTTATTATTGGATATTTTCAAGAGGCAAAGAAAAAAAAGAAGCATAGATAGGCCCTCCTGCGTCTTAAATTCTTCATTTGGGAGAATCACTTTTGCTCTCGTTTCTTTGAGAAGATTTAGTCACATGTCTGTACTTAATTATAAGGGGATATGATGTGTGCCTCCTCCTGGGGCAGCCAAACCCCAGCTACTATTCTGTTTGATAGAAAAGTCAAGAATGAAATTTGGTGGACCAGAGAGTAGGATAAATCTGCTCGATTTCAAGAGTCTGTGTGTATTCTTAATCCCATTGCTAGAATGCATTGACAAGGCAAAACTCAAAGTCCTATCCAATCACTTCATTCATTTTAATGTCCAGAATATCTGTGACTGTGGACAGCAAAATCTTACAGCATGGAAACAGTAGAAATGAGAAGAAGCTATATATTAAGAACTAGTCAGGCAAAGCTCCTTTATTAGGATTTAAGACTAAGCTGTCTGTCTTCAGCCCAAACTGATCTGCTGTCTGCATTCCTGTGGTTTGGGAGCAAACCCCCATTCTATGGTGACATTAGGAGGCCGGAGTACCATTCTTGTGGCTGCAGCTTATGTGATCTGGTTGGCAGGTGACCTAAATCACTACATGAGGATTGTTAGAGAATCGATATTTTTCTCTAGTATTCATGGGAAACCAGTTCTCATGCTTAGCGTGAGACTAATTTGCAAGAAATCTATTATTCCTTCCTTCCCAAATATATAGAGGAAGGATTTGTTATATTATACATCATGTGATTACATGCAAGAAACATGAGAAAACTTACAGATCAGGCATAGGATAGTGAACATTATTATATTTTAAGACTTTGCTTTGGGTTTGAGCTTCTGATAGATATGTCATTTAAAGGTATTTACAAGGTCTAATACAAGTAACAGAATTCTATGGAAGGATACAAAGACTCAAATTTGATAAATTATTTTTATTTGAATTCTATTTTATTTTTACAAATGAAAAATTTCCAGTAAAAAGGTATTTACAATGGATTGTATCTTTCTGTTCCTATTTATCTGTTGATATCCTGACCTCTAAGAAGGTGATATTACGAGGTAATTAGGTCATGGGTGATGAGTGGGATTTATTGTTGTTGTTAGGTGCCATTGAGTCAGGTCATAGAATTTTTAATAGCTGATTGATTTGGGATTACTTTAGGAGTAGCTTGCCACATCCTTCTCCCATTTTTGTGGTGTTGGGGATTGAACCCAGGTCCTCAGAGAGTGCAGAGCAGCACTCTACCAATTGAGCTAAACTCCAGCCTTTATAAATGGGATTAGTGCCCTTATAAAAGAAACTTCTAATACTATACATTGTTGGTGGAGTTGTAAATTGGTCCAGCCACTGTGGAAATCAATATGGAGATATCTTAAAAAACTTAAAATAGATCTACCGTATGACCCAGCTATAACACTACTGGGAATGACTACTGGGATGACCCAAAGGAAGATGGGTCATCATACCACTGAGACACCTGCATCTCCATGTTCAATGCTGCACTTTTCACAATAGCAAGGATATGGAATCAACCAAAGTGCCCTTCAACAGAAGAATGGATAAAAAAACTATGGTACATACACACGATGGAATACTACTCAGCAATCAAGAAAAATGAAATAAGGTCATTTGCAGCAAAATGGATGGAATTAGAGAAAATTATTTTAAGTCAATGAACACAAGCTCAGAAAGAGAAACACCACATGTTCTCACTCATATGTGGGAGTTGAATCAAAATTATAAGGAGGAAACATCCTATTCAAAGGTTGGATCAAAATAAAACAAACAAAAAAAAGCTAAGAATGGTGTCACTATAAATGGTCTAGAAAATGCATGCGATTGTTCTGACAAGATAATAACAAAGTTCGCTACAAGAAAAATTTCTATCTTAAACAGAACTGGAACTCAAGTACATATAGAAAAATATTACCAAGTAAATGATAGAGAAGGCTTAGATGGGGAGGTTGGGGGAGAAGCATACAAGAGGGTAAGGGCACCTATATGAATAATGTACATCAAAATGCATATATATGTAAATGCCACGATGAAAAGCATGTCAGAATGAATCACATTAAGGTGTACATTAAAAATGTCCAATAAAAAAAGATAAAAAGAAAGAAACTTCTAAGAAACCCTTCCCTGCTTCTGTTATGTGAGATTACAGCAAAAAGATGACCATCTATGTCTAGGAAATAGGTTCTGGTCAGATATTGCATCTTCCATCACATTGTCTTTGGATCTGCAGCCTCCAGGACTGTGAACAAAAAGTTTCTGCTACATATAAGCCACTGAGTACAGAATAGTTTGTTATAGCCCCTTGAACAGACTAAGAGACAAAATTGGTAACCAGAGTGGTGTGCTGCTATAAAATAACTACCTAAAAGTACAGAAGTGGCTTTTGAACTGGGTGATGGCTAGAAGAATTTTAAGGTACATTATAGAAATTTCTAGTAATGGACCATTAAGTACCCAGAAAGAAGAGAGATGTAGAGATAGTACAATCTTATAGAAAAATACCTAAAAAATCTTGTATAACCCGAGTATTGGTAGAGATAAGGAGAATAAAGTCCACTATGCTAAGATTTCAGAGAGAAATATGGAATGGGAAATTAGAGGAAAAGGCCATGCTTGTCATAAAGTGGTAAAGAACTTGGCTAATTTGATTTTGTGGTTTACTGTTTTCTGGAGGGTAGTATCTGCGAGCAATAAAATTTCATGTTTTTCTGAGGATTTTTTAAAATAGCACTGAAGAGTTGAATGCAAAGCCTCACACATGTGTTTGCAAGGGCTCTCCCACTCAGTTGCATCTCCATAACATTTTTTTACCTTTTATTTTGAGGCTGCCTCTGGCCTTGAAACTGCAATCCTCCTGCCTCTGCCTCCTAAATTGCTGGGAATACAGGTATGAGTCACCACAACCCAGCTCTGAGGAAATTTTTAAGCAATGTTTTAAAGGGGTAACTTAGCTTCTCTTTACTGTTTGTGGCAAAATGAAGGGAGAGAAATGACTTAAAGATGGAATTGTTAATTAAAAGGGTAGCAGAATTTAAGAGATTTGGGATATTCTCACCCTAGGGTTTAGCTGAATTGGGAGAGTGCTGCTCTATGCACCCAGAGACCCTTGGTTTGAACCCCAGTACCACAAAATGGCAATCCACTCCTGAAGCAATCCCAAATCCACCAGCCATTGGAAACTCTATGGCTAGCACAGAAGAGCTAACATAGTGCTGTGTATCACACAGTGTCAGGAAGTGTTTCATTCTGTTGTACATAGAGTTGCTATGAATTAGACTTGACTCAATGGCTCTTAACAATAACAACATTTATATTGAAAAGAATGAATGTGTTCAGAAGAGAACACAGAGTGTGGTCAATAAACACCTAATAGGGATATTAGTCAATCACCTAAACAGAACCCAGGAGATATCATCTAAGACAATGAAGGAATTACTCCTCTTTGACCTCAAGCTAATTCTGAGATCACCAGAGAGGCTTCAAAGAAGGAGTCATCTGCACCTTCTGGACCTGGATGTGTGCTGCCTACTCATACTTCAGGGTTTTCTCTCTACATCCCTGCACCAAATTCCTTGCCCACCAGGTGCAGCTCTGATTGGTTCTGGTGGCATGGACTGTAGTAGATGTCCACTCAGATGATGTAGACAATTAGCAGCAGCTGAATGGTGGGTTGTGCTATATCTGTTAGTGCAGAGCACACAGAATATGCCTACTTCCACTTAGATTTCTAAGCATAAAATTTCTAGGAGCTATGGGTCCACAGTGTTTCTTTGCTATCCATAGGGTTTTCAATGGCTAGTTGTTTCGGGAGTGGCTCGCCAGGTCCTACTCCCTAGTCTGTCTTAGTCTGGAAGCTCAGCTGAAAACCTGTCCACCATGGGTAACCCTGCTTATGTCTGAGGTTACTGTGGCAGAGCTCTCAGACTCATTGCAACAAGCAAGCCCCCACGGTAAACTGACAGACGTGTGGGGGCTCTGATGGTAAAAAAATTGATACAAGGACGCATATATAGCATAAGAAAAAGAGAAGGAGAATAGAAAGAGGGAAGAGAGCAAAACAAGAAAGGAAGAAAATAAAAATAAAAAAATAAAATAAAAATAAAAATAAAAAAGAATGGATTGACACAGTGTCTGCAACAATGGGCTTCGACATAAATAAGATCGTTTGCCTGGCACAGAATAGGCAAGTGTTTCGATCTGCTGTGCATAGGGTCACTATGAGTCGGACTCGACTCGACGGCACCTAACAACAACAACAACATGGGTCCACAGCCAATCCCAAGAATCTCCACTAGGTGGTGCCACTAACAGAAAATCTCCAACAGGTCATGCTTAGAGAAGCCATAGGAATGGGGCCACCTAAACCTAAGAGGGGCCATAATCCCTACCCAGAATGCCTATGAGGGTGGGATTTTAGCCACAGTGGACCCAGACATTAGGTCATGGAACCAAAGATTATTTTCTAGCTTTGAGGTTTCAGATTTCCTCTAGACCTGCTACTCCTTTCTGATATCTCCACTCTTGAATGGGAATTACTGTCCTATGCTTGGCTCACCCTAAAGATATAAATCATTTCTGTTTAACAGGCCTTCAGCTAAAGAGAAATTTGTCTCATGATGAAGTATATCTTATCACCCATACCTGATTCATGTGATATTTAGGTAAGTCTATAGACTTCAGAGTTGATGCTAGAATATGTTTAGAGTTTTATAAATGTTAGGATAGAATGAATGCATTGTGCATAACAAAAGGTCATGGATTCTGGGGAGTCAGAGACAGAATGCAATGTTTGAATTTTTATACCCACTCAAATTTATATACTGAAATCATAACCCCCAATGGAATGAGGTAAGGAGGTGAGGCCTTTGAGAAAAGATCAGGGCAACATCATGGAGTCCTTATGAATGAGATTAATGCCCTTATATAAGGGACTCAAGAGAGATACTTCGCCTTTTCTGTTTTGTGAAGTTATAGCCAAAAGATGGCTGCCTATGAAGAACCAGGAAATGAGTACTCTCACCAGACACAGAATTTGACAGTGCCTTGTCACTGGACTCCTAGACTCCAAAACTGTGAGAAATAAATTCTATTGTTTATAAGCCACCCAGTCTATGGTAGTTTGCTATAGCAGATAGCATGGACTAAGACAGTATTCTTCACTTACTTTAGGAATTTCTCAAAAAGGTAATTAAAAAAAAAAAAACTTTTGCAATGGAAGGCTAAGGAGATCTCATTGTCAATTTATATTGTAGATTTGATCAAATAGTTAATTCGGTAAAGAGCTCTCCAGAAGCCTGACCTATTTTAATGTAATTTAGAAAACATCAGTTGGACATTCAGAGGACACCAATAGATTTTTAATAACTTAGTGGTTATACCCATTGATATTTGGTATTAATCCAATTGTATTAATCATATTTTTATACAGTGAGTAAGATTTTATGCAACCCTAAATTTGTGTTTAATATTTAACTACTTTTCTTATAATGCTTATGCATTTTATTTATTATATTTTCCTTATTTTATTGATTAGATAGGTTTTCCTATAGGACTGTGACAATAAAAACACATTGGGAAGTGAGTTTGAGAAATAAGCCCATAGGTGCCTGAGGGATGTGACACACAACTGGAGTGCAAGGTGCTCTTATCCTTTAATTTTTATGAGATTGCCTCTGTTGGAGGGTTAAGTCTCTATGATCTGACTCTGAGGAAGACTGGTGAGTTATAAAACATAAAAGATCTCACAGGGGAAGAAAAAGTTAGCTTCAGCTATACAACAATTTAAAATATACATTACTTTCTAGAAATTTAATCAAACTACACTCTCTGAATTTTCTGATTTGATGATAAGCTCTTTTGATTATGCTGATTAATATTGCATCATAGATCACATCATAAATATATTAGTTTGAGAATGTTAAACCATTTTTGTTTCTTAAATAGTTTAAAGAATGCCAGTTAAGAAGTTTGATTTCACAACTACTTAATGTGTCATAGAGGTATGAATGAAGACACACGTGGGACACTTCAGAATTTGAGAATTCTAAGTACCTTTAAGGTGGATTTGGATTCTGTTCAATTGTTGCTTTTATACACCTTAGCTAGAACTATCTTATGATTTCCCTAAATCTTTGCTGTGCTATTAGTTAGATGTTTATGTTTTGGGACACAAATAGTTGGATGTGTTGGGTCATGCTTGTAATCCCAACAAATCAGGAGGTGGGAGCAGCGAGATCTCAGGTTTGAGGTCAGAGGCAGCCTGCATAATTTAGCAAGACCTTGTCTCAAGATAAAAAATAAAAAATGGATTGGGCATGCAGCCAAGTGGTAGAGGATTTCCAACGTATGTGTGAGGCCCTGGGCTCAACTCCCAAGTACTGCAGATAAAATTTAAAAAATAATAAAAATTAAAAGACACAGAAATAAATAAATAATGTCTACTACACAATAGATCTGTCCTAGAAGTTAAACCAGAGTGGTCCTTGGAAACAAGGATAGCTAGACTGCATCTCACATTTTTTGGATAAGTCAGGAGGGGCCAATCCCTGGAGGACATTATGTTTGGGAGAGTGGTGAGTAAACAAAAAAACAAAAAAACAAAAAAGGAAGACCCTCAACTAGATGGATTGACACAGTGGCTACAACAATGGGCTTAAACATAGAAACGATTGTCAAAAAAGAGAAGTCAAAATCTTAAAATCCCTATTTAGGTAAATGAACACTCATTGTAGGTGTAGCAAGAGTAGAGGATTTGCTTTTCAATGGAGGGAGGTTTAAACAGGAATGTGAAGAAAGGAGGGGTCTAGAGATAGATAAGTTGGTAAATTTTATAGAGGAAAGTGACACAGGTCACACTGATTAGAATGTTGTTGGGGAAGGGTCTGCAGTTTTCAACCACTACCCACATTAATTCATTCATTAATTCAACATGTAATCAGTGGTTAATATGGATCAGGCATAATTCTAGGTTCTGGGATTTCACTGGTAAATAAAACAGACAAGTGTCCCAGCTTTTAAGTGGCTTATTTTTAAGTATGAGTAAGAGGGAGAACAGACATTAATAAAAAATAAATACAATTAGAAGAAGTTAGAGGATGATATTATTGGGGTAAATACAGCATGAAGAGGGGAAAGAGTGTGGGAGAGTGAGTTTCTCTCTCTCTCTCTCTCTCTCTCTCTCTCTCTCTCTGGTGTGTGTGTGTGTGTGTGTGTGTGTGTGTGTGTTTAAAGAACTTGAGAATGTAGAGAAGTGCTTGAAATGCAGGAATCTTTTGAGGTGAAAGAAGGTAGGAAACTCCATCAGTATCCTCAAGAAAGAAAAATCTCACTGAATTAAAAATGAGAGCATTTTGGGAGGGATAGAAAGGAGGCCAATACAGCTGGAACAGAGCTAGCAAGGGAAGAATTGCATGAAATGGGACCAAAGAGATATTGAGGGATGAGTACTAGATCTGACAAAGGACTTGTGAATTTTAAGGCTGAGGTTGTTGTTGTTAGGTGCCATCAGGTCAGGTCTGACTCATAGTGACCCTCACGGGTTTTCAATGACTGATATTTGGGGATTGTTTTGAGAATAGGATGGCACATTCTTCCCATTTTTTTATGATGCTGGGGATCGGATGGAACCTGGGTCCTCAGAGAGTGCAGTGTGGCACTCTCCTAAATGAGCTGAACCCCCTAAACTCTGAATACTCTAAAACTAGGAAAGCTTTGCAGGATTATAAGCAAGGATTTACTTTCAGTTTCATTGTGACTGCCAGGTTAAGAATAGATGGAAGGGCAGCAAAAACAGAAGTAGGGGGATGAATTATGGGGTTATGACATAAATCTGCACAGAAACAATAGTGACTTGCACCCAAGTGTCATCAGTGGACATTTAAGAATTGGGCAGATATCAGATGTATTTGAAGGAAGAGTTCAGCTCTAGAGTGAAAAGGGCAACTGAGGTGGGCAAATCAGAGGGAGAGGCAGGGACTGAGATGAAGATCAGAAATTATTATTAACTTTTTCTTATTGTAGTGGCATGAAATGTCAGTTTAAGGCCATTTCATACATTTTTAAAGGGTGTTTGAGAAAGGGAATCATAGCTATCTTACTGATTTTGTTTAGCTTCCCAGTTGGTTCCCCCTTCAAAGAAGTTGAGTGATAATATGCAATGTTTTCAATAAATAGTTAACAGAAATATAATTTACTTCTGTTGGTTCTAGGCAGGATGATTGGTTGATGATAAATAAAAAAGATTTGTCTTGTCATTTTCAAAGCTGTAGTTAATGGTATGACAATAATTCACAGCATAAATAATTCCCATAGCAGTAGAGTTTGTGTAATGAACAGCAAGCAAAACATGAGTGAGATGAGGCAAGATCTTGCTGATATTGGTTTATTTTTTAAAGCTCTAATTCTGCATGTTGCTATGATTTAAATTTTATTCTCTAAGACTTATACTTCATTTAAAGGTGATCAAGGATATATAGCCAGATTATGAAGCCCCATGTAGCAGTTATGTTAGATGCCATTTGGAAAAAACTATCAAATTTTTAAAGTATCTGGAAAATAGTGGTGTTTTCAATTATTTACATAAATAAATTGTCTCTACTATGCATATATTTTTAATATAGTCACACATTTTCATAAATGGAGGCAGTTATACAAACTGGACTTTTAAAAGCGTGTCTTTTCTCTTGTTATGTTTTATGACCTTAGGTTTATTCATCTGCCTACCGAATCAATATATAATTTGCCAAAATCGAAGCTTACAATTTTTGATGCTAATATATTATCTCAGAGTTGCTATTTTCTTCACTGTGTAACTTTGTCCACAAACACTCTGGATTCTATGAATACAAGAAAAATATTTATACATCATTTTCACTGTAATCATGTGTGAAATTTCTCTAATAGGAAGAATAATAATTCTAGGGTCAAGCCCAGGATAATGACAATTTCACAGCCCATATCTTTAAAAATGCCCCTTTTCTCTCAGGCCATCATGTAAAAGACAATAATTATAATCTTAGAAAAATTAGTTAAAATAGAAATCTTTGAAAAGGGGATATAAAATAATCTATGCTATGTTAATATGATTGCAAGTTGCCCAATGTTTGCTGAATGGTAGATAGCTTGGGCTTAGTTTAGAGCCCATCTGGGAAACCTTGGAGATTCATGTTATTAGATGATAAACATTATAGATAAACATTCTGGTTAAAACATATTTGATTAAAAAATAGTACACATTTACAATATTGAGGATACATAATTAAAGTTACACATTAATAATGCATTAATAAATGACATTTAATATTTTTTTCACTATATGCTAGTGTCTGGGTCACATATTTTGTATGGATTTAATCCTCTTCCTTTTTTGTATATAATTCTCAAAACTACCTACACTTAATAAATATGAAAACCCCTTTTGTTAGTATGTTGTTGTTGTTGTTAGGTGCCGTTGAGTCAGTATCCGACTCATAGCGACCCTCATAGGGTTTTCAATGGCTGACTGTTGCAGGATTGCCTTGGGAGTGGATTGCCAGGCCCTTCTCCCATTTTTGCGGTGCTGGGAATTGAGCTCAGGACCTCAGAGACTGCAGTGCAGTGCTCTACCAACTGAGCTAAATCCCAGCCCCTTTGTTAGTATACTTATTTCTTTTTATACAGGAGGAAATGGAAGGTCAAGAAGATTAAATTATTCAACTAAGATTATCCAATGAAAAAGTGGTAGGAACCAGAATTTTCACTTCACTTTAATAACTGAAGATTTTGAGCCAAACTGTGTTAAAATTCTCTCTCTACTTCATGTGCCATGCTGCATGTAATTTAAAAATCTCTATACCTGATTTTCCATATATGTAACAGTAAATAATTATACTGGCTTTATCTCATAGGTTGTTCTGAGGTCTGAGTGAGATAATGCATGTAAAACACTTAGCATATGTCTGACAATGAGAAAATGCACCAAAGAAGAATAATTCTGTTTTTCATCTTTCAAAGACCTTGCAGAATCTCTATACCTAAGAAATTTAACCAAGGTCATTAGTAATTCCTGAAGGAAGAAACTCAGGTTGCATATTCATGATTATGTTTAGCCTGGTCTATTTGAGAGACATAGTAACATTCACCAAATATTTTAAGTGTTTTTCCCTGAATTTCCCAAGCTACTTGCAGTAGGAGGGGCTGCGGGACAAATTCTGGCCAATAAGCTGTGACAGAATTGAGGTATATCACTTTTACTTGAAAGCATGGAAGGATGGGTCTCATTTTTTCTTGTCCTCTCTGTGCTTCAAATTGCAGTTGGGAAACTATGTCTTGAAAATATTCCTGAATGGTGAATAACTATGTGAAGAACAAATACTTTGAAAAACCAATTAAACCTTCAATGAACTGTGCTTAGGTGAGAAATCATATTTGTTATATTGAGTATCTACTTTTTTTTTCTTTAGCCCTGCCAATATTAGCTAGCCTAGTATAACTAATTTAATTTTTCATAGTTTTGGGACTTGATTTTTTATGATTATAATTAAAATAAAAGAAATTGTGGAGCATTCCATCTTTCTCTACTCTTCTACAGATTTTGGATTAAATGACAAGTTTTCTCCTTGGAGTATTGGTCAGGACCAAGCTCTACATTTGTTTGTGCATCCTAATTCTATTTTATACATGTTGGTGTATCCAGTTTTATAATCTTCTTACATCACAACATTTAAAGGTTCATTTCTGAGGGTGGTGCTACTGTTTCTGTTTCTGCTTTCCTTTTCCTGAATATTATATTAGTGATTTTTAGTATTCCATGTTAATGGTTACCATTTCAGTATTCTGTGGATACAATTACACTATCTTTTTATTTGCCTTCCTACTGTTTGACTATGTTCATTCCAATTATCTTTCCTTGTTAGGGAATTTGTCTTTCCTGTCAGACTCTTTTTTCATAATATTCTTCTTGACTTTTTTGGTTGCTGTTGTTAAAGTTTAATACAATATAACCATGCATGAATATCTGTATGGTACCATTATTTTTTAGAATATTTTTCAATTTTAAAGTTTCATTTAAAAATATTTCTGGAAAAATTATTAAATACTATTAAATGTGTCGAGGAATATGACTGGATAGTACCTTTCAACTTTTTTTAAATCCTGGAAGTCAGGCAGTAATGCACATCCCAGTGACCCAGGAGGCTGAAGAAAGAGAATCAAGAGCTCCAGGCCAGAGGCTCTGTGTACAACTTGGGGAGACTTTGTCTCAAAATAAAGTATTAAGGAAAGAGGGGGATTAGGGATGCAGCTCAATGGTATAGTGTTTGCGTAGCATGCCTGAGGCCCAGAATTGAACTTCCTAGTACTGAAATATAGTAAAATAAATAAGTAAATAAATAAAATTTTAGAACTATCCTTCTGCTTTTCTCTTTGGCCTAATACTACCTGCTAATGGCAGGTAATCCAAATGCTTTCCAGGAAATTGAATGGGACACAAAGGTCCAGTCTATGCTCTTCCTTGGCAGAAGTCCACAACTCATACTCCTTTCACTATGACTCTGAAGGAGCTCCAAAGCATTCATGTTCTTTCCTAGGAAAGCTCATCTTGGGGCTGGCCCCCCTAAAGGTAGAGTTCTTGGGCAGGGCTTAGGAGTCACTGTTGAGCCTATAAGGATTAAGGCCAAATCACATTCTCCCTGAATGAAAGTTTCTGGTCTAAATCCAGATACCAATATCTGATAATACTAGTGTATGAAATGGCCCAGAGAGCTAAAAAAAGTTGAGTATCTGAACATACATTCAACTTTTTCTGTGCTTTGCAATTTTATCAGTAGCTAACTGATCCTTATGTAATTTTTCTGGTAGAGGGAAGAAAATATTTCTCCAATTATTTCAGAATAAATTATCTTATGTAAATTGTCTATAATTTAATAGTGAAAAGCTTCATTTGTAGTGGGATAATTAAAATGAATATCAGTTCATGACTTATGAAAATTTTTATCTTATATGAATATTATACATATGAATATATATTAATATATGTATATGAATATATAATATGTATATATGTCACATATGTATATGACATTTGAATTTAAAAATACAAATTATGAAACAACACCTCTGTGCATAGTTATATAGATCCATGTATACATTCATCTATACATCCATCCATTTTTTAGTGATAATGTATTATGAATGGGGTCTTGTTATATTTTTCTTGTTAGATTTTGTGTACGTTTATGCACATACGTGCATTTGCATATGAACACAAACATTGAACAAAAGCAGTAGAGATCTTATACAAAAAGATCTCTGGATAAAGTTTATTCAGTTTTGAGTGCAATGAGAGTCATTAATTATAGGTAAGAAAAAAGGCAATCCTTAGATTTAAAATTTACAGAGAGAATAGGCTTAAATTGTTACTGTTGTATAAAAGGTGATATAGCATTTTTGCCAAGAATGCCTATTTGTTAGTGCTGTGGGGAGACGTCACCAATGACAATATTATTTCCCTTCCAGACCTACTGTCTTGATTGCTAGAGTCATCATTTATACTGATTTGCCCATAAAAGTCAAAATTATTTGTAAACTTTAACATTTTTCCAGGCCTATAAATTTGGTCATGAAATTGCTGAGATTTCAAGGGCACTTTCAACTGATAATTCACTTCACTCATTGAATTCTTTACCTCAATATTATGATTTAGTTATATTTAAGGAACATTCATCATTGAATCAAACAATTATCAGAAGCAATTTTGGAAAAGTTATTGCTCAGACAAATTTTCAGTCTAAATTATATTTTCAAATGTTTTATGGAAACTTTGTACTTTTTAGAGATGCCTTCCATCCATAAAAATGAAATAAAATGAAATTTCAGGTTTCACATACTTTTAATTATAAATAGCCTAAATAAAATATGTAGGTTTTAAAGAAAAATGTATTTCACCTGAGAAATAATTCAAGTTACTGACTTAAAAATTCAATGGCTTTTATGCAGATTAAAAGAAAATCACAAACCCCCTAATTCTACAATGTTTCTAGCTAATGTCAAAGGTTAATAAGAAAATTAGTTTTTAACACATACCAGCTTAAAAAGACCAAGTTTTTCAACTGCTACTTTGAAAAATTTCAGTGAAATATTATAAAACATGTTTCTACATGAATGAACTAGAGCAGCAAGTTCTTCAACCTTTCGTGTGTGTGTGTATGTGTGTGTGTGTATGTATGCATGTGTATATGCAATAAAATAGAATTTTAACATGTTATTTCTGTGCATTAGGCATTAATAGCTTGGTAACTTCCTTGTACAAAGAGGAAATAGACATTGAATATTGGCCTATTTTTTTATTTGTATTTGAATTTGTTCTTATTATAAAATAGCCCAGATGGTTTTATATAGGTCTAACCTGTATGATCTGCAGACATAGCACCCTGAAATCTGATCCCACCTGATCTCAGAAGCTAAGCAGAGTCGGCCTGGTTAGTTCTTGAATGAGAGACTACCTGAGAATAGCAGGTACTGCAGGCTATGGAGAATGACCTGGCAACCCACTCCCAAAAAAATTTGTCATTGAAAACTGTATGAATAACACAGAAGCACTAATAATGGTGTCAGTCATGGCACAGTGTTGTGGAGTTTTGTTCTATTGTACTTGGGGTTGCTATGAGTTGGATTTGTCTTGATGGCACCTAACAACAACAACAAGAATGAGCTATTTAAGAATTAATCTAAATTTCTTGGCTCATCCTGGTAGGTAAGAAGTTACCCAAGACTATTTAAATTATTTTGGGACTTTCTAGCATCTAGGAACTCTTTTGTAAGATTTTATTAGGCCTAAGAAAAATCTGGTCATTTTGTTCCATCTAATGAAATTTGTGAACTTCAGATACATTATGAACTGATTATGGTAAGAAAAGGCAGAACTTCATCTTAATTGTGACTCCTATATTTCCTTAAAATTGAAACTTTCTATAAAATTACATCTGCCTTGTTTCTCTTCTCAATATACAATCTCTGGTATTACCAACTGTTCAGAGAACAATTTGAAGTGTCTAAGAATTCTAAATGCTATCTCCAAATTTTTTTTAATCTTCTCAAAAACAGAATTTTCATAGATGTCCACTCAAACTGTAGTACATCTTCCTCTTTTTCACGGGGCTAACATAGCTTAATGTATCACAAGATTCTCTCAATACTGTATTTCACTTACTTTTGAGTATCGTGCTTGTTTTGTATAATAAATGCCTTATAATTAAGTCCATTGGACAAGTTGAGTTTGTTACCATAATAACCTCAGAATTGATAACTACACCTATTTAATTATTTATCAATGTGTTAGCAAAACAAAGTAATTTTTAAAACCACCCTTAAATTCATATATTTCAAACAATTATTTTAACTCATATTTTTTGTGGATCAAGACTTTGACAATTTTCTTGTATATGTGGCATTCTGTGAGGTTATTTGGGGATATTATACTGGTTGTTGGGTTAGTCTGAAGAGTTTAAGGTTATTTCATTCATATGCCTGACTTTCGGCATGAACAACTGGAGAAATGTTCTTAACCAGGCCATTCTCCCTCTTACGGTCAACTCAGGTCTTCTGTATATAGTATTACCAGGAGAACCAACTCATGTTCAATTGGAGGTGAAAGAGACTCCATCCTATCAATGGGAAAATGTAAAACATATGCAGCCACCTTTAGTCCATGAGTCTTACCTGTGGCCACGGAGCATATATGGCTATCATTAATCTGGTATTTCAGATATATCTTATGTATTTCTGATTTTGTGTCAGTCTATAAATATTTAGCTAGGATTGTCTTCCTAAAATCTAATGCTAATATTGCATCATTCAAAAACCTTAACTATAATACTTCACTTCCCTGTTAATATGAATATTGACTTTTTTCTTAATTTGTTGTTACAGTTGATTATTCATCTTATATTTTGCATACTAGTACAAGTTTTCTGGTTTAAGTAAATAATAAATGATAGCCTGCTCTTATACTCTCATTAAGGAAGAGGGCTTCTAACTCATTGGAATTAATCTTACTGAGTTGTTATACCAGTTATAATACTACTTGTTGTAAGGAATATGACACTAATTCCACCACTTTATAAGATAAAGAATAATTTTTAATTCACTAAATAATAATCCCTCCAAAATTGTGGTTTGAGCAATCTGTATCAGCAGATGACACAGTCTTTCTTCTTGTATCCTTCTGTAAGCAGGTATGCTGTTTTTCCCTCCTTCCTGGTGATGTGCTCACTGTACCAGTTTACTTCTTCTGGTTTTGGTCAAAATTTCAGTGAATACCTATGCCTAAAGAAATAATTGCTAAGATATATGAGATATAAATGATTGGCTGACACACATAAGTTGTACCCCTGGGTCCTAGGGAAAAAGGAAGCCAAATGAACAAGCAGGATCTCTGCCAGCATGGAAGAACTAAGTATGTGATGAGTGACTGCACAATGACTTCTGTAGACTCAATTTGGAAACAGTAAGAGTTCAATCATTACTAGCTCACAGAAAATATGCTTAGCCCAATGAAACTTAATCATTTAATTTTTTTTTTTTTGTACTGGGAGTTGAACCCAGGGTCTGGCGCCTGCATGCTTTGCAAGTGCTGGGTCTCAGAGCTGCACCCCCAGCCTATTTTTTACATTTTGAAACAGGGTTTCGTTAAGTTGCACAGACTACCTCTGCTCTCTCACTTGCGATCCTCCTGCCTCCACCTCCTGAACCGCTGGGATTACAGGTATGTGCCACTGCACCTGGCTCATTTAAAATTTTAACATTTTTATTTTATTATAATCATGAAACCTCACAAACCAAATATATATAAAATCTAAACATATGCCTTTCATTTCTAATCTTAGTTTTACCCAAACTAAATTTGTTATAACAATATCTCATAGATAATCCCCCAAACTCAGGATATCCATTCTTCATTGCTGATTTCTCAAAGTGAGATGGTCATAATGATACTTTCTCACAATCTCGTATAATACACTGCATTTTTTGACTAAGCATTTTTTCAAAAGCCTTCCTCTAGGTTTCTGCTTATTTTTGTGATATGGATTAGATGCCTTTTCCTTGTTAATTAAATTCTGCTCTTGTTTGAAGTCTCACTTCAAACACTGACTCCTCTAAAACTTTCTATAAGAGCTGAATTAGAATTAGCCATTCTCGAATCATTCTGGGAGCCCTTTATTCACCTCTCCTGCAAGCAAAGTAGCAGAATATGTGCATTGCAGTAAGAAGACACTTGTTCAAATCCCGTGTCTGCATTGTGTTACTCTAAACAAATCAGTTTATTTCCCTGAGTCACTTATTTATCATTTGTAAAATGTGGAAGTTAGAACTATTATTATCATAAAACAATACATAAATGCAATAATTTTATAATTATTATATTTAGAGACAAAAGAAAACCTCAATGTCAGAAGTCAGAACATGACTAGGTGCTGATTGTGGATCAGACCATAAATTGCTCATATGCCGGTTAAAACTGAAACTGAAGAAAACTAGAACAAGCATATGAGAGCCAAGGTATGAGCTCAAATACATCCCACCTGAGATCAGAGACCACATTAAGAACAGATGTGATGCATTAGACAATAATGATCATAGACCAGACAACTTGTTGCATAACACTAAAGACATCCTTCCTGAGGAAAACAGAAGGGCATTAAAGAGACAGGAACAAAACAAAAGACTAAATTATATGTCAAAGGAGACTTTGAAACTTGTCCTTGAACACTGAGTAACTAAAGTAAAAGGAATACATGATTTAGTTCAGGAACTTAACAGAAGATTTCAAAAGGCAGCTCAAGAAGACAAACTCAAATATTATAATGACATGTCCAAAAAGCTGGAGATTGAAAACCAAAAGGGAAGAACATGCTCTGTTTTTCTTAAGCTTAAAGAATCAAAGAAAAATCTTCAAACCTTGCATGGCAGTAGTGAAGGAATCTATAGGGAAAATACTAAACAATGAGGGAAACATCAAAAGAAAATGGAAGAAATACACAGAGTCATTGTACCAAATAAGAATGAATGATCAATCATTTCAAGAGATTGCATATGATCAGGAACCAATATTACTGAAGAAAGAAGGAGGAGCTGCCTTGAAAGCATTGGTGAGACACAAGGCTCCAGGAATTGATATATGAATTGAAATGTTTCAACAAACAGATACAGCACTGGAGGTGCTCACTTGTCTCTGTCAAGAAATTTGGAAAGAAGTACCTGGCCAATTGATTAGAAGAGATCCATATTTGTGTCTGTTCCCAAGAAAGGGGATCCAATGAACTGTGGAAACTATCAAATAGTATCATTTATATCACACACAAATAAAATTTTACTAAAGATCATTCAAAAGCAATTGTAGCAGCATAATGACAGAGAACTGCCAGAAAATCAACCTGGGTTCAGAAGAGGGTGAGGAGCCAGGGACTTCATTATTTTTGGATATTAGCTAAAAGCCAAGACTACCAGAAAGATGTCTATCTATGTTTTATTTACTATGTAAAGGCAGTTGACTGTAGGGATCATGACATATTATAGATAACATTTCAAAGAATGGGAATACCAGAACACCTAAATGCATGAGGAACTGTACATGGACTATGAGGTAGTTGTTGCAACTGAACAAGTAAATATTGCTTCATTTATGTCAGTAAAGATGTGCATCAGGGCTATATCCTTTTACTGTACATTTTCAATCTCTATGCTGAGCAAATAATCCAAGAAGCTGGACTTTATGAAGAAGAATATGGCATCAGGATTATAGACAGACTCATTAATGACCTGCATTATGCAGATGACATAATTCTACTTGCTGAAAGTGAAGGAGATTTAAAACATTTACTGATGAAGATCAAAGAACACAGCCTTCAGTATGTATGGCACCTCAACATCAAGAAAACAAAAATCCATGCAACTGGGTAAGTAAGCAACTTCATGATATGGAGAAAAGATTGAAGTTGCCCAAGATTTTGTTTTATTTGGTTCTACAATCAACACCCATGGAAGCAGCAGCGAAGAAATCAAAGGATGCATTGCACTGGGAAAAACTGTTGCAAAAGACCTCTTTAAAGTGTTGAAAATAAAGATGTCATATTGAAGTTAAAGGGGTGTCTGACTCATGCCATTGTATTTTCAGTTGCATCATATGCTTGTGAAAGTTGGATAGTGAGTAAGGGAGACAGGAGAAGAACTGATTCTTTTGAATTATGGTCCTAGAGACAAATAATGAATACACTAGGTACTGCCAAAAGAACCAACAGATCCTTTCTAGAAGAATTGCAACCAGAGTGTTCCTTGGAATGAAGGATGGTTAGACTGCTTTTTAGGTATTTTGGACATATTATCAGGAGAAACCAATCCCTGGAGCAGGACATCATGTTTGAGAGAGTAGTGGGTTAACAACAACAAAAAAGGAAAACCCAGAACTAGATGGATTGATGTAGTAGCTGGGACAGTGAGTTTAAACATGAAAAATGATTGTGTGTATGGCACACCATCAAGGAGTGTTTTGTTCTGTTGTAGATAGTGTCACTATGAGTAGGACCTGACGTGATGGTACCTAACAACAATAAAATATTTTTATTGTTTTTTTATAAAAGAGTCATCACTGTGAGGTGTTAATTTTTTAGGGTGACAATCTTCTTGGATATTTTGTTGAAAGCTAAGTACATCCTTTTGATATGAGCGAGCATTAAAAATTGCATTTTATATATTTTGTATGTTTTATGACTTTGGATATGCAGAACTTTGGATATGCAGACTCATGAATACAATTTCTAACATACTCAGAACTTTTCTAGTTAGTTTATTTTAGGTAAAGGTAGAATCGTGTCAAATGATGTCAGAATTCTTCACGACTATTTTAAATTAAATTAATGTCATAGTATTTGCTTTCTGCCCCATATCTTTAGTACTGAGTAAATTTGGTTAGGGGCTGCATTATAAATGCTGCCTCCATTAGCAAGGAAGTTATTAAGAATATGCATTTCAATTTGAAAGTCATCTGAAGAAAATATTTTAAAAGGTTCTTTGTTTTCATATAGCTGGAGATTTCTGCCCACAGAGAAATTGACAAGACTTTGTACTTATCAATTCAATCTTGAAGAAGTGCCTTTTCCATCTTTCCAAAGTTTGCATAATTGAGCTATCTATTCTTCCAAAGTGGCAGGATGAAAGAGGCCATGTGGTTCTTTTAGCAGCATCTGTAATGGTGACCTCAGTGTCCTGAAAAGAAGGATGGATCTCATAAATATGGTTAAAATTATCCAAGACTGTAGAGCAGTGGAATATTCCTCCTGGAATTATTCTGAAATTGGTAATCTTTTTTGCACAAAGCAAGTAATGTGCATGTGCATGCCCAAAGGTACATTTTAAAGCATGCCCTATTTTTCAGAAGTCACTGACCATCTAAAGAGTAGACCAGGATATTAGATGCTATCCTGCATTTTCTTCAGAGACTTTCTTTAATCAGGATTATCTCCTGACCCTGTTTTCATGCCTATAGGAAAACACATTTTGTTTTCATTAGCAGAGGCATTAATACTAATGGATCTTTTCAAAGAAAGCCATGAGTTACAAAGACACTTAGAGTTGTACTCTTCATTAATGTAGCAAAATTAGATAAGATAGACAACAGTAGGTGTTTTCCACCTGAGCTCAGACTGAAAAAGACTTTCTTTAAAAGTTTTACTTAGAAAAGAAATGATTTATGGTTTTGACAATATCGACTGCTTTTCTTATTTCCAAGTTTTAATGCATAACACTTCTTATACCTTTCTCCCATCTTTTAAAAATTATTTCATTGTACAATCAATTTTAAATATTTATAAACATGGTTTGTTAGTTTACTAATTATTTTTTATTGGAAATTTTTAATGTACAAATTAATGTGATTCATTCTGACATGCTTTTCATTGTGACATTTACATATATGCATTTTGTTGTACATTATTCATATAAGTTCCCCCTTACCCTCTTGTATGTTTACCACCCCCATCCCACCCCACATCAAAGACTTCTCTATGATTTACTTGTCTTTTTATGGTAATATTTTTCTATATAACCTTTGGCTCCAGTTCTGTTTAAGATAGAAACTTTTCCTGTAGTGAACTTCCTTTTTACCTTGTCAGAACTATTACATGCATTTTCTAGACCATCTATAATATCATACCTAGTGTTTTTTAATATTATGTTCCAATCTTTGTATAGGATTTTCTCCTTCTTATAATTTTGATTCAGCTCCCAAATATGAGTGAGAACATGTGGTATTACTCTTTCTGAGCTTGTGTTCATTCACTTAAGATAATTTTCTCCAATTCCATCCATTTTGTTGTGAATGGCATTATTTGATTTTCTTTGATTGCTGAGTAGTATTCCATTGTGTATATGTACCATAGTTTTTTTATCCATTCTTCTGTTGATAGGCACTATGGTTGATTCCATATCCTGGCTATTGTGAAAAGTGCTGCATTGAACATGGAGATGCAGGTGTCAATGTGGTATGATGACCCATCTCCCTTTGGGTAAATTTGCAATAGTGTTATAGCTGGGTCATACAGTACATCAATTTTTAGTTTTTTAAAGATACCTCCATATTGATTTCCACAGTGGTTGGACCTATTTACATCTCCGACAATACTTGTAAGAGTGTTCCTTTTTCTCTACAACCTCGCCAGAATTTGTTGTTATTTGTTTTATTGATCTTGGCCATTCTTACTGGTGTAAGGTGAAATCTCAGAGTGGTTTTAATTTGCATTTCCCTAATGGGTAGGGATATTGAGCATTTTTCCAGGTGTTTGATGGCTTTGCAGACCTCTTCATTTGAGAACTGTCTATTCAGTTCCTTTGCCCATTTGTGTATTGGGTTATTTGTGGTTTTTGTTTGTTTGTTTGTTTTGTTTTCCCGAGTTCCTCATAAGTTCTAGTAATTAGACCTTTGTCAGATGTATAGGATGAGAAGATTTTTTCCCATTCAGTGGGGGTTTCCTTGACTCTATTAATTGTTTCTTTTGCTGTATAGAAGCTTTTTAATTTCATGTAATCCCATTTATCTTTTCTTGTTGCAATTTCTTGAGAAATTGGAGTCCTATTAAGGAAATACTTTCCTATGCCTATATGATGGAGTGTATTGCCTACCTTTTCTTCTGTAACTTTTAAATTTTTGGCTTTATGTTGAGATCATTTTATCCATTTTGAGTTAACTTGCATGCATATTGAGAGATGCGGGTCAGTTTTCATTTTTCTATGTGCGGATGACGGTGTTTCCCAGCACCATTTATTGAAAAGGCTATCCTTTTTCCAGTTTACTTGCTTTGCTCCTTTATTGAAAATAAGGTGGCTATAGGTGTGTTGACATATTTGTGGATCTTCTATTCTGTTCCAGATGTCTTCTGGCCTATTTTTGTTCCAGTACCAGGCTGTTTTTGCTCCCACTGCCCTATAGTATAGCTTGAAGTAAGGGATTGTGATTCCACCAGCATTAGTTTTGCAGCTTAAGAGTGTTTTGGCTATACATGATCTCTTGTGGTTACATATGAATTTGGGGATCATTTTTTCTATTTCTGTAAAGTGAGTCAGTGGAATTTTAATGGGGATTGCATTAAATCTATAAATTGCTTTTGGTAGGATAGCCATTTTTAGTACATTAATTCTCCCTATCCAGGAGCAGGAAAGGTCTTTCTATTTTTTGGTGTCTTCAGCTATTTCTTTCTTTAATGTTTTGAAATTTTCCTTATAGAGATCTGAAGGATCTTTGGTTAGATTGATTTCGAGGTACTGAATTTTCTGGTGGGCTATTGTGAGTGGTATTTTTTCTGAAATTTCTTTCTCTTCCTGTTTGCAGTTGGTGTAAAGAAAAGCTATTGATTTTTGTGTGTTGATTCTATAACCTGCAACTTTTCTGAAGGAGTTAATTAGTTCCAGAAGTTTTCTGGTTGAGGTTTTGGGGTCTTTCAGTTATAGGATCATATCATCTGCAAATAAGGATAATTTGACCTCTTCATTGCCAATCTGTATCCCTTTGATTCCCTTCTCTTCTCTGATTGCCCTGGCAAGGACTTCAATTATTATTTTAAATAGAATAGGAGAAAGAGGCCATCCTTGCCTTGTTCTGGGTCTAAGAGGAAGTTGTTTCGATTTTTCTACATTTAATGTAATGTTGGCTGTATGTTTGTCATAAATGGCTTTTATGATATTAAGGTATTTGCCTGTTATACCTATCTTCCCCAGCGTTTTTATCACGAAAAAGTGTTGCACTTTGTTGAAGGCCTTTTCAGCATCAATTGAGATGATCATGTTGTGGTTTTTCTTTGCCAGTTTCTTGATATGTTGGATTACATTAATTGATTTCC
>VMDO01010737.1:0-28951 GCA_007922755.1 Pedetes capensis
TTTTTTTTTTTGTGGTACTGGGGGTTGATCCCGGGACCTCACGCCTGCATGCTTTGCAAGTGCTGGACCACTGAGCTGCACCCCCAGCCCTTTTATTTTCTTTCCTTACTTCCTGAGACAGGGTCTCGCTAAATTACATAGACTTCCTCTGGTCTCGAACTTGCAATCCTCCTGGCCCCGCCTCCCAAGCCGCTGGGATTATAGGTGCGCCACCACGCCCAGCTTCAAAATAAAATTTTGAAAAAAGAGTTGGCCACCCTGGTCTACATAGCGAATTCCAGGCCAGCCTGGGCTACACATTCAGATCCTGTCTCAAAAAAAATAAATAAAGGAAGGAAGGAAGGAAGGTAGGAAGGAAGGAAGGAAAAGAGAAAATAAAAAAGGGCTGGGAATATACCTCAATGTTAGGTTGGGTGCCTAGCATGCATGACGGCCTGGGTTCCATTGCCTATACCACCAAAAGAAAAGACTCAATTACTCCTGTGTTTTGTTTTGTTTTGTTTTGTTTGAAGACAGGGTCTCACTATGTAGCCCAGCCTGGCCTTGAACACACAACCTTCCTGCCCCAGCCTCCCAAGTGCTGGGATTATAATTGACTGTCACCATGCCTGGGCTGGGATTTAGCTCAGTTGGTAGAGCACTTCTCTGCAGTCTCTGAGGTCCTGAGTTCAATTCCCAGCCCCTCAAAATGGGAGCAGGACGTGGCAACCCACTCCCAAGGCAATCCTGAAACAGTCAGCCATTGGAAACCCTATGAGGGTCCCCATGAGTCGGACTCAACTCGACCGACACCTAACAACAATAGCTGCCATGCCTAGTTATGATCCCTGTTTTTAGACAAGAAAACTGAGACACAGAGAGGTTGTGGGATCAGCCACAGACCACACAACCAATGACTAACAGAGTGTGAATTCAAACCCACACAGACCTTCTGGCCTCCCAGCAGCAAAGGCGCCCTTTCCTGTCCCTAGCTGTGAGGCACTGCTCAGAGAAGGGGGCTTTGTCCACTAGTGACCAACCTTAAAAAAAAAAAAGGGCACCCTCCATCCCCTACTCCATGCTGGAGGACATGACATTTTAAGTGCATCCTCTCTGGCTGAGCTGGCAGACAAACTGGCCAGCCGGGGACATCAATGTCCTACCATTTCTATGCAGTCATAAATCACTGCAGTGCCATCCCCTGGCTACTGGCTTCCTCCTGCGTCTGGAAAGCTCCCTGATTAATGCGGAGGCAGCAGCAGGAGCATCTTCCCAGCTGACCAACAATGCTCCCCACCCTGTCCCCTGGGACATTTCCCTGCCACTGCCTTAGCAGGCTGGCCTGCAGTAAGGGCAGAGAATATCATGGAGTCAGAAGCAAAGGATGATGGGAGAATATCAGTGGGTATTTTCTCCTTCGGATCCCAGGCCAGCAGAGGAGGCCTGTGTTGGAGGGCAGGCCCTGACATAGTCATTGAACTTGCTGGGTGACCTTGAGCCAGTCACTTTCCCTCTCTGGGTCTCAGACTGCGCATCTGTAAAATGAAAGTATTGGATGGATGCTTCTTAAGATCTTCCAGTCTAGCCAGGCACTGTGACGCATGCCTAGAATCCCCGGTATTTGGGAGGCTGAGGTAGGAGGATCTCAAGTTCACGGGCAGAGGCAGCTGGCACAATTTAGTGAGACTCTGTCTCAAAAGAAAAAAAATGAAAAGAAAGAGGGAGAAAGAAAGAAAGAGAGAGAGAGAAGAAAGAAAGAGAGAGAGAGAGAGAGAGAAAGGAGGGAAGGAAGGAAGAAAGGGAGAGAGGAGGCCTGAGGTGCAGCTCAGTGGTAGAGCACCTGCCTAGCATGTGCAAGGGCCCTGGGTTCAACAACCCAGTACTGAAAAAAGAAAAAAAAATTCCAGTCTCAGCCATATAAGGTGCAATGTCTGTAATACTAGCTGCTTGGGAGGCTGAAGTAGGAGGATTCATGGAACTCATGAGTTCAAGACCAGCCTAGACAACAAAGAGAGACCCTTTTGCAAAAAAATAAAAAATAAATAAATAAAGAGCTCCCAGTTTGCAGCAACAAGAGTTTCAATGACCCTCTGTGTCTCAGTGTCTTCCCATCATCCCCAGAGAAAGATCGAAAAGATCTTGCTAAATGAGCATCTGATCGTCTCCATCTGTTACTTTGGTTGCTACACCTGGTACTGCGCTGCATATGGGCCAAAAAGACTTGCTCTTTAATCTAGAGGAAGAATTAGAGCCAGAGTAAGAAAGAATATATATATATATGTATGTATGTATGTATGTATCTTGGGAGAAGGACCCAGCAACCCACTCCCAAAAATCAATCTGCCATTGAAAACCCTATGAACAGCAGAGAAGCACTGACAATAGTGTTTCACCTGTTGGACATAGGGTTGCTATTAGTCGGACACTGACTTGATGGCACCTAACAACAACAACTATATATATATATACACACATACATACATATATATACACACACATATACATATATATGTATGTGTGTGTATATGTGTGTGTGTGTGTATATATATATATATATATATTTTTTTTTTTTTTTTTTTTTTAAGGCAGTATTTCACTATGTAGCCCAGGCTGGCCTGGACCTCTCCATCCTCCTTCCTCAGACTCCCAGGTCCTGGGATTACAGCCGTTTGCCACTCTACCTGGCAGAAAGAATGATCTGGAAGAGTCGTCTATTTGTTTTCCAGTACTGGGGAGTTAAACTCAGGGCCTCACACGTGCTTTCACAAGCAATTTACTATGAAGCTGCACTGCCAGCCCAGTGAAGTTAGCCTGGCTGCCCCTGGCCTCCAATTTAGATCCTCCTGCCTCTGCCTCCTGAATCCCTGGGACTGCAGGCGTGCGCCACTGCGCCCAGCTTTGGAAGGGAATTTTGAAGAAGGTCCTGTTGACAAGGGGCTGATGACCCTCTGAAATGGTCTGTTCCGCGTCACATGAGGCTGAGCATCCCTCACCATCCTCGTGTGTCTAAGATTCTATGGGCCTGATTCAACCCCTAAAACAGATTGGGTGAGACAGAAAGAGAGGTTAAAGCCTGGCACACGCCTGTCATCCCAGCGGCTCAGGAGGCAGAGGCAGGAGGATCGCAAGTTCGAGACCAGAGGCAGTCTGTGTAACTTAGGGAGACCCTGTCTCAAAAAGTAAAAAAATGGGCTGAGGGTGCAGCTCAGTAGTCCAGCACTTGCAGAGCATGCAAGTGTGAGGCCTTGGGTTCAATCCCCCGTACAAAAAAAAAAAAAAAAAAGAAAAAAATATGGTCTGGGGGTGCAGCTCAGTGGTAAAGCATGCAAGCACTAGGCCCTGGGTTCAACTCTCAGTATTGCAAAAGAAAAAAAAAAAAGAAAAAAAGAAAAAAGAAAGAGAGAGAGAGAGAGAGAGAGAGAGAGAGGTTAAAAAAGTGAATAGAGTAGTCTCTGCTCCTATCCAAGGTTCCTATTTCTGCTGTGACATTTAGGCATGACCAACTAATCACGATCTGAAAACAGAGTACAGTACAATACTGTAAGATATTTGAGCCAGACACAATGACATGCACCTATATAGTCTCAACCGGTAGTCCTAATTACATGGGAGGGTGAGGCAGGAGAGTTGCTTGGGCCTAGGAGTTTGAGGCCAGCCTGGACAGTACAGTAAGATAGAAGACCTCCTCTCAAAAAAAAAAAAAAAAAAGCCGGGCGCAGTAGCGCACGCCTGTAATCCCAGCGGCTCTGGAGGTGGAGGCAGGAGGATCGCAAGTTCGAGACCAGAGGTAGTCTGCGTCACTTAGTGGGACCCTGTCTCAAAAAGTGAAAAAATGGGCTGGGGTGCAGCTCAGTGGTCCAGCACTTGCAGAGTATGTAAGCACGAGGCCCTGGGTTCAACCCCCAGTACCGCAAAAAAAATAAAAAATAAAAAATAAAATAAAATAAAATAAATATAAACCCCAGAAACCAGGACTCAAGAGTCTGAGGCAGGACGATCAGGAGTTCCAGGCTAGCCTGGAGGTAAATTGCAAGACTCATCTTTAGAAAATGAAAAATAAAAAAGATCCAGTGCTTTTTCTCTTCTCTTCTCTTCTCTTTTCCTTTTCTTTATTTTTTGGAACAGGGGGTTGAACCCAGGGCCTCATGCATACTTTGCAAGCACCCTATCACCAAGCTGCACCCCCAGCCTCTTTTTTATTTTTTATCTTGATACAGAGTCTTGCTAAGTTATGCAAGCTGCCTCTAGCCTCGAATCTGTGATCCTCCTGCCTCTGCCTTTCCAGTTACTGGGATTACAGGTGTGCACCACGGCCCCATCTTGAAAAAGACCACACACACATAACTTTCATTACAGTATATTGTTATAATTGTCCTATTTTTTATTAGTTATTGTTAATCTCTTATTGTGTCTAATTTATCAATTAAACTTTACACCACAGGTGTGTGTGTTGTTGTTAGGTGCCCTCGCATCTGTTCCGACTCATAGTGACCCCATATACAACAGACCAAACACTCCCCAACACTGTGCCACGCCTAGCACTGTCAGTGCTTCTCTGCCATTCATAGGGTTTTCAATGGATGATTGTTTTGAGATTGTTTTGGGAGTGGGTTGCCAGGTCCTTCTTCCATTTTTGTGGTCCTAGGGATCAAACCCAGGGCTTTAGAGAGCACAGAGCAGCCCTCTACCAACTGAACTAAACTCCAGCCCCATAGGTATGCATAGATAGGAAAAAATAGCATGTTTTGTTTTGTTTCTGTTTTTTGTTTGCTCATTGCAGTACTAGGGGATTGGGCCCAGGTCCTTGTGCATGCTGGGCAATTGGTCTACCACTGAGCCTCACCCCCAACCCCTTTATTACTTATTATTTGGAGTCAAGGTCTCACTAAATTGCACAAGCTGCCTCTGGCCTCAAACTCTCAATCCTACTGCCTCAGCTTCCCAAATTACCAGGATTATAGGCCTGAGCCATGATGCTGAGCTAAAGTAATATATCTGTAGTTTGCTACTGGGGCTGGGATTTAGGTCAGTTGGTAGAGCGCCGCTCTACAGTCTCTGAGGTCCCGAGTTCAATTCCCAGCACCAGAAAAATGGGAGAAGGGTGTGGCAATCCATTCCTGAGGCAATCCTGAAACAATCAGCCATGGAAAACCCTATGAGGGTCGCTATGAGTTGGCCACGACTCGAGGGCACCTAACAACAACAACAAGTTGGCTACCACCCATGGTTTCAGGCATCCACTGGGGGTCTTGGACTATGTCCTCAATGAGTAAGACAGAACTACTGTACAGTTTTGTATATTTTGTGTTTCACTGAAAAGAGCAGACTTCAAAATTTACCCCCTCACACACATGGGGAACGTGTGTCATCATTGAAAAAACAAATCACTGTCTCAAAGAGACAAACCACCTGTTCTCAAGTGGCAGGGAAAGCCTACCAGAATCTTCTTTCCAATTTGAGCTGTGTGAACTTAGGCCAATTGCTTTACCAATCGGGACCTTAGGTTCCCTACTATGTTGTAAAGAGACATATGTACCCTGTCCTCTGAATTGGACTGTCAATAAAATGGCAGTACTTTTACTTTCTTTTTTTTTTTTTTTTTTGTGGTACTGGGGGTTGATCCCGGGTCCTCACGCCTGCATGCTTTGCAAGTGCTGGACCACTGAGCTGCACCCCCAGCCCTTTTATTTTTTTTCCTTACTTCCTGAGACAGGGTCTCGCTAAATTACATAGACTTCCTCTAGTCTCGAATTTGCAATCCTCCTGGCTCCGCCTCCCAAACCGCTGGAATTACAGATGTGCGCCACCACGCCCAGCTTTTTTTTTTTTTTTTTTTTTTTTTGCCATAGTTGGGGTTGAGCCCAGGGCCTGGTGCCTGCATGCTTTGCAAGTGCTGGACCACTGAGCTGCACCCTCAGCCCACTTTTTTACTTTTTGAGACAGGGTCTCACTAAATTACTCAGATGCCCTCTCGTCTCGAACTTGAGATCCTCCTGCCTCCGCCTGCCGAGCCGCTGGGATTACAGGTGTGTGCCCTGGTGCCAGGCTCTTTTTTCTCCTTCTTTTTCTTTCTTTCTTTTTCTTTTTTTCTTTTTTTCTTTTTTGCAGTACCACCATGTGCAAGGCAAGTGCTCCACCACTGAGCTGCACTCCCAGTCCCCATTTTTAATCTTGAGACAGGGTCTCACTAAATTACTCAGGCTGCCTGTAGCCTTGAATTTGCAATCCTCCTGCCTCTGCCTCCCAAATTGCTGGGATTACAGGCGGTACCACCATGCCCAGTTTAGTATGTTTTTGACTTGGTAGAAGGGCCTGAAGTGAGTGTCTTGATACTTGCAACTCTAAAAGGGGACAAACAACTCAAGGAAGAGAGAGCCACCGTGCTGGGGAGGGTGGCAGCCTACTGACCACATGGAGGGAGCTGGGTATTTTGTGTGTTTGGAAGACTACAAGCTGCAGAGAGCCCGCCAATTTCAGCCCAAGTCAAGAAAGTCATTTTTCGATCAGCTGGAGCTGTCCCCTGATGGCATGGGAATCAAGGACCAAGGACCAATGAATAACCAGGGCTAGAAGACCAGCCACACGTGGGTGATGCTCAATTTTTACCTGAAGGCGTCCCAGACCAAACAAAACACACTGAATCCACATCTCTAGTAGTAAGAAGCGGCTGGGATTTAGCTCAGTGGGTAGAGCACTGCGCTGCAGTCTCTGAGGACCTGAGTTCAATTCCCAGCACCGCAAAAATGGGAGAAGGGCCTGGCAATCCACTCCCAAGGCAATCCCGAAGCACTCAGCCATTGAAAACCCTATGAGGGTCGCTATGAGTCGGATACCGACTCGATGGCACCTAACAACAAGAGTAGCAAGAAAATCTGTACATATTCAAAGCTCTCAGGGAGGGAGGTTTTCCTCAAAAGGGCCAGGCTGGGTTGCTTAAAAATGAAGCAAAGAGCCTGGTATGGCCCCGTCCACATGCATATGATCCCGGCGACTCCGGAGGCAGGAGGATTGAGAGTCCCAGACCAGAGACCTTGTCTTAATCTCGCGAGATTTTGTCTCAATCTCGCAAGATCTCGTCTCAATGTAGGGGCGGAGCCTGACGTGGTGGCCACGCCTATGATTCCAGCACTCAGGAGGCCGAGGAAGGAGAATCGCAAGTTCCAGACCAGGAGAAGCCTGTGTCACTCAGCAAGATCCTGACTCAAAAAATGGGCTAGGGGGGCCGGGCGTGGTGGCGCACACCTGTCATCCCAGCGGCTCTGGAGACAGAGGCAAGAGGATCGCAAGTTCGAGACCAGAGGCAGTCTGCATAACTTAGTGAGACCCTGTCTCAAAAAGTAAAAAATGGGCTGAGGGGGCAGCTCAGTGGTCCAGCACTTGCAGAGCATGCAGGCGCGAGGCCCTGGGTTCAACCCCCAGTACCTAGAAAAAAAAAAATGGGCTAGGAGTGTAGCTCAGTGGTAGAGCACTTGGAAAGCATGTGCAAGGCCCTGGGTTCAACCCCCAAGGAAGGAAGGAAAGAAAGGAAAGGAAAGGAAGAGAGAAGAAGAAAGAAAAGAAAAGAAAAAAGATGAGAAAGAAAGAAGCAGCAGCAAAGTAGCCACAGAGCCTTCTGGAAGCCGGCTGGAAGGGGTGGGGGAGCCGGCATTTTCTGGTGTTAGCGATTCTGCCAAGTCAGCCCAGCACTAATGCTTTGAGAGTACAAATCCCAATTGGTCATGTAATAGGAACGCCGGTGCTGACGCAGCAGGCAGCCAGGAGCCTAGGCTGCACCAGGGGCAGGAGAGAAGCACAGGCACCCAGAGCCAGCTCCTTGCCCGGAGCATGGGGACAGGCGGGGACAAAAGGCACCCTCTCCACCCTAAGCCTTAGGTGAGTCAAGATGACTCAGCCAAGTGGAACCTGCCTTGTCTATGTTTCTGAGCCAGCTAGGTGTGTTCTGTGTTTTCTTGGGGTTTGGAACTGGTAGACTGGAAGGACTGCTGAGGTGCTCTTATGTCCCAAGGATAGGATGCAGCATCCCCTCCCCCTTGATGTCAGCCACTATTGGTGCAACCTGCCATTTCCTGGGGTCCCCCCCTGCCTTGTGGAACAGCGCTCAGACACCCAGACCCTTCTGTCTACGATTCTTCATCCTATCTTAAGGTGATACAAGAAAAAAAAAATCCTAGGTGGACATGGGGGCTGGGATTTAGCTCAGTTGGTAGAGCGCCGCTCTGCAGTCTCTGAGGTCCCAAGTTCGATTCCCAGCATCACAAAAATGGGAGAAGGATGTGACAACCCACTCCCAAGGCAATCCTGAAACAATCTGCTATTGAAAACCCTATGAGGGTCACTATGATTTGGACATGACTCGACGGCACCTAACAACAAGGTGGACATGGTGGTGCATGCCTATAATCCCAGTGGTTCGAGATGTGGAGGCAGGAGGATCGCAAGTTCGAGACCAGAGGCAGTCTGCATAATTTAGCAAGACACTGTCTCAAAAAAGTTAAAAAAAAAAAAAAAAGGGTTGAGGGTACAGCTCAGTGGTCCAGCGCTTGCAAAGCATGCAAGTGTGAGTCCCTGGGCTCAACCCCCAGTACCACAAGAAAAAAAAAAAAAGAAAGAAAGAAAAAAAAAAAAAAGAAAAGAAAAAAGATATCCTGCGCGTGGCCAGGTGAAAGAGGGCCCAAGTGGGGTGCCCACCTGAGATCCCAGCACATGGGGCGGCTGAGGCAGGAGGATCAAGAGTTCCAACCGAGCCTGGGCTTCAGAAGACCCTGTCTCAATCTCTCGAGATCTCCTCTCGAGGTGGGGGAGGAGCCTGGCTTGTTAACCACACCTGTGAGCCAAGCACTTGAGAGGCTGAAGCAGGAGGATCACAAATTCCAGGCCAGTGGCAGCCTGCATAACTTAGCAAGACTCTGTCTCCAAATAAAAAATAAGAAAGGGGCTTGGGGTGCAGCTCAGTGGTAGAGCACTTGCAAAGCATGTGTGAGGCCTTGGGTTCAACCCCAAGTACAAATAAATCAGTAAATAATAAGTAAATAATTGTTCTTATGTTTTGGTACAGCAAGAGAAAACAGACTAAGACATTTTTGTACTGTTTGCTGGGTCTGTGGGCTCTCTCTATGGAAGGGTGCAGAGAAACGTGGGTAGGCGTTGGGAGGCGATAGAGGGAGGAAGTGGGTGAACTCATGTTGTTAGGTGCCATCGAGTCGGTATCCGACTCATAGCAACCCTCATAGGGTTTTCAATGGCTGATTGTTTCGGGATTGCCTTCACAGTGGCTTGCCAGGCCCTTCTCCCATTTTGGGGGTGCTGGGAATTGAACCGGGGACCTCAGAGACTGCAGCACAGTGGTCTACCAACTGAGCTAAATCCCAGCCTGGGTGAACTCATAGGTGACAAGAAATATGGTCTCTGGTGAGGGACAGAGAGAAAGAGAGAGACAGACAGACAGTGTGTGTGTGTGGTGTTGTTGTTGTTGGTGGTGGTGGGTCAGAGCCATAGCCCTACCTGGGAGGTTGGAGGGAGAGAAACTTCTAGGTATCCTGCCCAAGGCTGTTGGCTTCCACATTGGATTCAGGAGTCTGGGCGGTAAACAGAGGACTGGAGACCTGGCTCCACAGATAACTTACTGAATAACCTCAAACAACTTCTCTTCTCTGCATCTCTGTCTCTCTTGTGCAAAGTATGGAACCAATGAGCCACAAGCTCAAAACTAGCCATTTAGATCAATCCTAAAACCTTTACATTTTCTTGCCTTTCCCCAGATCCCCGGAACTCCAGTCATCCTGTAGGATTAGAAGAACTCAGTGATAGTGGGGGATTTCCTGGCTCTCATTGATAGAGTGGGGATTTCCTGAGTTCTGGAGTGGGGGCAGGAAGGAGTAATAAAAAGGTTCTAGAGATCCCAAGGTTGGGAGCCTGAGGACGGACCAGATCCTGGTCCTTGAGATTCCTCAGCCAGGAGGGATTTTAAGAAAAATAGAGATGGGGTTAGGTTTCCATTTTAGAATAGTTCCTTTCCTTTCCTATCCTTTCCTTTCTTTTCCTTTCCTTTCTTTTCCTTTTCTTTTCTGCAGTACTCGGGGATTGAACCCAGGTCCTTGCACATACTTTACAAGTGCTCTGCTACTGGGCTGCACCTCCAGCCCATTTAAAATTTTTCTTTTGAGATAGTTGTTGTTGTTGTTAGGTGCCGTCGAGTCGGTATGGACCCTCATAGGGTTTTCATAGGCTGACTGTTTCGGGATTGCCTTGGGAGTGGATTGCCAGGCCCTGCTCCCATTTTTGCGGTGCTGGGAATCGAACTGGGGACCTCAGAGACTGCAGCGCAGCGCTCTACCAACTGAGCTAGAGTCTTGCTAAATTGTGCAGACTGCTTCTGGCCTTGAACTGGCAATCTCCCTGCCTTGGCCTCCCAAGTGGCTAGGATTACAGGCTTGTGCCACTGCACTCTGCTAGAATGTAACCTTTTAGGCTGGGGGTGTAGCCCAGTGGTGGAGCAAGTTCCTAGTAAACCAAAGGCCCTGATTTCCATCCCCAGCATCATCAATCCCTTACCCCTCCATACAAAGAGTTTGCAGTTTAGCAGGGAGCAGGATGAAGTATGGACTGGAGGGCAGAGAGACCAGATGGAGAGAACCCACGGGGCAGGCTCCTGACAGGCCCAGTGTGAGGTGATAGGGGCCAGATGTGGTGGCCAGAAGAGGAGGAAAATGTCGAGCGTGATTCCTAGGAAGATGGGTAAATGGGGGTGGTCCTATTCTCCCAGATGTTGTTGTTGTTAGCTGCTGTGGAGTCAGTATCCAACTCATACAGACCATATTCTCCCAGATAGGGCAGCTTTATGAGGAAGGCAAATGAGTCCAGTATAGGAAGTGCTCAGTGTGAAAGAGTGCCCAACTGGGGTGCCCAGGGCGGAGCTGCAAAGAGAAATTTGTGTTCTCCCCAGGGCATGGCTGTAATCCCAGCCTGAAATGCCAGCACCAGGGAAACTGAGGCAAGCCAATCATGAGTTCGTGAGGTCAAAGCCAGCCTGGGCTGCATAGTAAGACCCTGACACAGGCTTGGTGGTGAACGCCTGTAACACCAGCGGCTGAGGAGGCGGAGGCGGGAGGATCGCAAGTTCAAGACCAGAGGCAGTCTGCATAATTTAGCAAGGCCCTGTCTCAAAAAGTAAAAAAAAAAAAAAAAGAAGGGCTGGGGTGCAGCTCAGTGGTCCAGCACCTGCAAAGCATGCAAGCGCAAGGACCTGGGTTCAACCCCAGTACCACCAAAAAAATAAAAATAAAAAATAAAATAAAGATAAATGTAGGAGGCCGGAGAGAGAGAGGCTGGAAGGTTAGCGGCTGGGAATGGAGGGGACAGGTGAATGGACAGAGGCCACAGAGGCCAGACGCACTGGAGGAGGGGCTGCTGAGCTGGAAGGTGAGTGGGATGGACTTTGGAGTGGATGGCAGGGAGGTTCCTGGGAACCTGTTTCTCTGAGAAGCAGGAGCTGAAGTCATCTGCTGAGTCATGGCAGGAGGAGGGGAGGAGGCTGGAGAACCCAGAGGAGGCTTTGCAGGAGCCTCCGGAGAGGGTGAGGGAGAGAGCTGAGGAAGGACTGGGCATTCGGGGACCAGCTGGGCCTGGAGACCATGTGCTAAGTGGCCCCTGTCTACCCAGCCCTGAGTTTTCTGCAGCAGCCCTAGGCAGTGTGGGCCAGGAGCTGAGAAGGTCAAGGCCACACCAGCCAGAGCAGGCAGGGTCAGCTATGACCAAGGAGCCAGTGGACAGGGAGCCCAACAGATCAGAGTACAAGGACTGGCCGAGTACCAGGCCAACGGGGGAAGGAAAGGAGGAGGCGGTGAAGGGCTGGAGGCCTCGGGGATACTGAAGAACAGGGGGAGAGGGGGAGGAATAATGGAGTGTGATTTCCAGAGGGGCAGGAAAATGAGGTGTCACAGTTCTTGTTGTTGTTGTTGTTAGGTACCATCGAGTCGGTAGCCGACTCATAGAGACCCTCACAGGGTTTTCAATGGCTGACTGTTTCGGGATTGCCTTGGGAGTAGATTGCCAGGTCCTTCTCCAGGCACAGTTCTAGAAGGCCCATAAAGGGACAGATCGCAGGCAGAACTGCAAGAGCTGAGCCCTCAAAGGAGGTTTACCCAGGGGGGTTGGAAGGAGCAGCGTGGCAGGCAGAATAGTGGGTGGTTTCAACCTTCCTGCTCTCCAGTTCTGTCTGGGGGAGAGGCCCTACCACTCTCGCATCCACCTCAGTAACTCTGATCTCAGGACAGCACCTTCCAACACTATACAATGAGGAAAATTAGCAGGGCTTGGTGGTGCACCTCTGTAATCCTAGCACTCAGGAGGCTGAGGCAGGAGGATCGACACGCGTTTATAAGGCCAGTCTGGTCTCCATAGCGGGTTCTGGGGCAGCCTGGCTACACAGCAAGACTCTATCTCAAAAAAAGAAAACAAAAACAAAAAAGCCCAGCCCCATGGCACACACCTATAATTCCAGTGACTTGGGAGGCTGGGGCAGGAGGATCTCAAGTTCAAGGCCAGAGGCACTTTGCACAATTTAGCAAGAGTCTGGCTCAAAATAAAAAATAAAAATCGGGCTGACGGTGCAGCCCAGCGGTACAGCACTTGCAAAGTATGTGCAAGGTCCTGGGTTCAACCCCCAAGTATCTCAAACAAAACAACAAACAAACAAAAAAAGATGATGACAATTCAGGCCTCTGGAGATGCATCATGGAGGAAGAGGAAGCCAAGAGCTTGAACAGACTGGAACTTGACGACACCATTGTCTTCCTTTGCCATTTTTTTTTTTGTCCACTGGTTTGGGAGGTGGCTGAGAAAAAGCGCCAAGGAACGCCAAAGCAGTGGGCTTCCTGAAGGGCTGGATGTCCTGAGGTTAGTCTTGGGACAGGAGAGAGATCAGGGAGGAGACCCTCAAGGCAGATGAAAAAGAGATGGAAAAAAAAAAAAAAAAAAGGCCGGGCGTGGTGGCACAGGCCTATAACACCAGTGGGTGAGGAGGCGGAGGCAGGAGGATCGCAAGTTCGAGACCAGAGACAGTCTGCGTAATTTAGTGAGACCCTGTCTCAAAAAGTAAAAAAAGGCCGGGCGTGGTGGCGCACGCCTGTAATCCCAGCGGCTTGGGAGGTGGAGGCGGGAGGATCGCAAGTTCGAGACCAGAGGCAGTCTGCATAATTTAGCGAGACCCTGTCTCAAAAAGTAAAAAAAAAAATGGGCTGGGGGTGCAGCTCAGTGGTCCAGCACTTGCAGAGCATGCAGGCACGAGGCCCTGGGTTCAACTCCCAGTACCGCCAAAACTCCTGGGTTCAACTCCCAGGCCAAGAAACAGACACACAGTTACGGAGACACAGATTAGAGAGAGAGAGAGAGAGAAGAATCCGATAGAGGGTCAGACAGGAAGGCAGATTGCTTGAGACAGAGACAGAGATGGAGAGAGAGCTGCTGCCCGGGCTGGCCAGACGCCCAAGAGTCGTCTCGGAAGCTTCTGGGCTAGACCCAATCAGGACAAGATGGATGGCTGCTTTGGGAAGCCAGAGGCCACCAGGCCAGGCAGCTGGGCCATCTCTTTCGTTTGTACAACCTGCTATGGAAAGCCCAGCGGTGACCTGTTTCCCACAGAGAGGCTAAGGAAACCCTCAAGGGCAGTATGAGGCTGTAGGAAGCATTGCTTTGGAGGCACAAACCCCAGGTCTTTTTCTTTTTCTTTTGTGGTACTGGGGGCGCTCCATCCAGGATCACATGCATATTTTGCAAGTGTTCTACCACTGAGCTGCGCCCCCAGCCCATTTTTTACTTTTTGTTTTCAGGTAGGGTCTTGCTAAGTTACGCGGGCTGTCTCCTGCCTTCAACTTGTGATCCTCCTGCCTCTGCCTCCAGAATCACTGGGATTGCAGGCATGTGCCACTGTGCCTGGTTTGGACCCCAGTTCTGCATTTCACTAGCTGGGAGGTTTGACAGCCACTGAGCTACTTGCAGATCTTTATTCTTATCTGCAAAATGGGACCAGCCACCTCAATCCTCAGGGAATCTGACCTGTCTTCAACTGCTCCACAGAGATATGGACCTGGGCAAGACGGGGCCATAAGGGTGTCCTTTATGAGCCTGGTGTGGTGGTGCCTGCCTGTAATCCCAGTACTCAGGAGACGAAGGGAAAAGGATCGGGAGTTCAAGGCCAGCCTGTGCTACGTAGCGAGACCCTGTCTGAAAATGAACCAATGTGGGCAAGCACATTGGGTGAAGGGTAAGGAATTGTGGGAGTGATTGTGATTCTAGCTTCCATGGCTGTGCAACTTATAAAAATCCCACCAGTTAAGGGCTCCTATCCATCACCCCAGACTACAGCCATACCACCCTGGCATCCGATCTCATCAGATCTCAGAAGCTAAGCAGAATGGGGCCTGGTTAGTCCTTGGATGGGAAACCACCTGGGAATACCAGGTGCTGTAGTCTTGGAGAAAGACCCAGCAGCCCACTCCCGAAACAATCAGCCATCAAAAACCCTATGAATAGCAGAGAATCACTGACATAGGGCGGGGCCTGGCACAGTGTCAGGGAATGTTTCATTCTGTTGTACATAGATTTGCTATGAGTCAGACCTGATTGGATGGCACCTAACACCAAGAACAACATCCATCACCCCTATGCCGCTAAAGCCAGAACTGAGCCTTTGGGTGCCAAGCCCACCACAACCACGAGACCACAACACCTTGCTGCTGTGTCTTGACCATCCAAGGGGTCTGCCCACATGGTGGCCCTCTACGATTGAGCTGGAAGAAACTCTTCTGATGACCAAGGCCACCCATAACCTGGCCTCACCCTGCCTCTATGCCATTCATTTATTCAACCAAATGTTGACTGTTGGGTTGGGGATGTAATTCAGTGGTACAGTGCTTGCCTAGCATGTATTGGATCCTGAGTTTGATCCCTGGCATCACACACACACACAAACACACATACACACACACACACACACACACACACACACACACACACACACCACACAATGTTGAATGCCCACAAGGTGTACAAATTCTTGCAGGCAGGATGTGATAAAGCAAGCCCAATATGCTACGAAAGGACATTGTTATGATTTGGATATGAAGTGTCCCCAAAAAGGTTCATGTGCTGGAAGGTAGGTCCCCAGCTAGCAGCTCTAACCACTGAGAGGTGACTGTATCATGAGGGCTCTGACCTAATCAATGGATTAATCCACTGCTGGATTTATAATTTGATGATGTTATTGGGAGGTGCTGGAAACTATAAGCTAGGGCCTAATTGGTAGGACTGGCCTGCAGCCACAGCCCTGTGGCATCCGATCCCGTCAGATCTTGGAAGCTAAGCAGGGTCGGCCTGGTTAGTACCTGGATGGGAGACCGCCTGGGAACACCAGAAGCTGTAGGCTTGGGAGAAAGACCTGGCAACCCCCTCCCAAAAATCAATCTGCCACTGAAAACCCTATGAACAGCAGAGAAGCACTGACAATAGTGTTGTACAGAAGAGGGTCGCTGAGACGGATACCGACTCGACAGCACCTAACAAAAACAGCAACAATTGGTAGGACTATGCCACTGGAGGTGAGCCTTTGAAAGGTACATCTTGTCCCTGCCCTTTCTTGTCTCCCTCCTCTCTGCTTCCTGGCTGCTTTAAAGCAAGCAGCTTTCCTCCATCATACTCATCCGCCATGATGGTTCTGCCTTGCCACAGACCTAAAAGCAATGGAGCCAGACAATCATGGACTGAAATCTCTGAAACTGAGTCCAAATAAATCTTTCCACTTTTTTTTTTTGGGGGGGCAGGCGGGGGAGGGAGTTGTAGTTGGGCTTTGCATATACTTTGCAAGCACTTTACCACTAGGGTCCACCCCCAGCCCTTTTTAAAAAGACCTTTTAAATTTTGAGACACGATCTGGCTAAGTCACATAGGCTGCCTTTGGCCTCAAACTCGTGATCCTCCTGCTTCCATCTCTCGAGTCACTGGGATTAGAGGCGTGGCCACCAGACCCGGCTCTTTCCTCCTTTTAAGTTGTTTTTCTTAGGTATTTGTCACAGTAATGAAAATCTAACACATACATCAAGGGGCCCCATCTCCACACCTATTCAAATCCATGGCCTTAAGACTCAGCCTGAATGGTCTCACCTCCAGAAGGCTTCTAGAAAGTCTACTAGGAATGACCTCTGCTTCTGCTTCTGAGGTCTACAACATGTTTTCCCAAAGCCCCCCATTGTCATACAAGGACTACGACTGGGCATGCATTAGACCCCATAGACTGTCTCCTCTTAGCAGGCAGAGCCTATACCTTCTTTATTTTTGCATCCGACACGGCCCAGAACAGTAGCTTATGATCAGGGTTCAGGGGATACATATTAGTTGGATGTCTTTAAACATTAGTATAGCTCAACTGATCTATAATAGTTCATCCTCTGAGCCAGGCTCGGTGGTGCACGCCTGTCATCCCAGCGGCTCGGGAGGCAGAGGCAGGAGGATCACAAGTTCGAGACTAGAGGCAGTCTGCAAAATTTAGCAAGACCCTGTCTCAAAAAGTAAAAAAAAATGGTCTGGGGGTGCAGCTCAGTGGTCCAGCACTTGTAGAGCATGCAAGCACGAGGCCCTGGGTTCAATCCCCAGTACCACACACACACACACACAAAATCTCCCCCCACAAGGCTTCACACATACTTTGGAAGTGCTCTACCACTGGGTTGCACTTCCAGCCCTTTTTGTTTGTTTGTTTGTTTGTTAAATTTTGAGATCTCACTAAGTTATCCAGGTTGCCTCTGGCCTCGAACTTGAGATCCTTCCGCCTCCGCCTCCGGAGTCACTGGGGTTGCACGATAATTTTGAGCCTCTGTTTCCTCATGTGTCAAGTGGAGACAATTTTCACGTGTCAGTGTGGCCAAGTGGATTAAATAATGTGTGTGTGTGTGTGTGTGTGTGTGTGTGTGTGTGTGTGTGTGTGTGTGTGTATTATTCCTCTGACAAGCTGCAGGCTCTGTCCAGATCTGAGCTGTTACTAAGGATGTAGCTTACTAAGGATGTAGCAGTGTTGAGACAGCAGCTGGACCGAGAGAGGGAAGGGGGGCAGGCTCTCCTTTGCCTGCCTGATAGTGATGAAGGGTAATCTCTGAGCCGGAAACAGCCCAAATATGGACAGCCCGACAGCCGTGGGAAGAGAAGCCAGAAAGAGCCCACACACCCGGTTTCCAAATCGGCCTCTATCAGGGTGGGTGACCTTGGGCAGGTCAATCTGTCCTTTCTATGAGCATCTGTTTCTCCTTCTGCTAAGTAGGAATAATAAACTGTGTGTGACCGGCAGGGCCAAGTCTGAGAACTGCAGCCTCAGTGCACCCCTACGCCTCAGGCGTTTTCTTGGGTGCCTCCATGCCCCTGATCGTGCTTAAACACAGTCTAAAGTGCATATCTGCAGAGGGGGCTCCCTTCTGAATCCTGTTTTTTAATTGAGAACTGGCTTTACAATTTTAACAGGCGTCTCTGGGTTAATGGCACCCTCACCCCAGCCCAGCCCTAGGGCAGGGTGGGAGGTCTAAGTTGCAAGCAGCTGTATAGAAAAGGTCGCTCATACTCCAGGCTCTTGGAGACCCCTGACCTTCCTTCCTGTCCCCTTCTAAGCCAAATCAGGACGCAGCGATTAGCCTGCGGCCAGGCCTGGAGGCTCCCAAAATCCCCAAGGGGCGCGGTAGGGTGGGCGAATTCGAAGGGAGAAGAATGCTCCGCCTTCGCTCTTGGGCCTGCCCCCGCCCACTGCAGTTTGCTGTGATTGGCCATTCCGTTCCCACGATGTCCAATCAGGAGACCGCCGAGGTGTCAGGGGTGTGGCTTCGGTTCCAAGGCGGGGCGGCCGGTACTTCTCTGGTCTCCTGCCCAGCCCAGCGCCCAAGCGGTGACTCAGCAGGAAGGCGCGACCAGATGGGGCCAGCAGGATCTAGATCCGACCCACCCTGAGTTGTTCAGCCCTTGTCCAGGCCTCTACAGGTGTGGGGTGGATTTGTAGGCTGAGGGAGACATAAGATCTGGACCCGGATCTTTGTGGGTGACCAGGAAAACGCTTGGCCCTTTTTCCCTGGGCAGTCCTGAGACAAGATAGTGCCAGTTGTTAGCAAGACACTGGAGCTTTGGAGTTTGACTTTTCAAGATGGTAATCGCAGTTGTCTGATCTCGGCCAGTTCCTCCATCCTTATCTGATCTTCCGGAAGCAATCAGCCATTGAAAATGCTCTGAGGGTCCCTATTAGTCGGACCTAAGGACATCATCTGGTTTAGCTCCATCTCAGATAGTTGGGCAGGTGAAATGAGATGATTTATACACAAGTAGGGGAAAGAAACAAAAGGAGTTCGTTTCATAGATGGCTGCAGAATTCCAGTTAGCAAGACAGGACAATTTTGACTTTTTTCCCACCGTACTTGGGGATTGAACCCAGAGACTTGCACACACTTTGCAAGTGGTCTGCCACCAGACTGAACCCCCAGCCCAATTTTTTCTTTTCTTTTTTCGTCTTTCTCTCTCTTTCTTTTCTTTTCTTTTCTTTCTTTTATTGAGTCAGGACCTAAGTTACACAGGTTGCCTCGTTGGGATTACCCGGTACCACCACGCTTGGCTCAAAACAGGACAGTTTTGAAAGGGTAATCCAGGAAGCTAGGCACTAGACAAGATAGCTAGACAGCCCTGCATTTAAAAAAAGCAAAAACCCAACTTATGGGAGTGGGGCTAAGGGAGAAGGATCACCAGTTAAGAGTCAAGCCTGGGCTATGGAGCAATTTTCAGGCCAGCTGGAGCTAAGAGGTGAGGCCCTGTCTCAAAAATAAACAGGAAAACCTGACTGAAAAAATGGGGAAAAGATTTGAATAGACATTTCTCTAAAGAAGATAAATAGCCAATAAGCATATTAATGGGCTGGGATTTAGCTCAGTTGGTAGAGCACTGCACTGCAGTCTCTGAGGTCCCAAGTTCAATTCCCAGCACCGCAAAAATGGGAGAAGGACCTGGCAATCCACTCCCGAGGCAATCCCGAAACAAGTCAGCCATTGAAAACCCTATGAGGGGCCGGGCGTGGTGGTGCACGCCTGTAATCCTAGCGGCTTGGGAGGCAGAGGCAGGAGGATCACAGGTTCGAGACCAGAGGCAGTCTGCGTAACTTAGTGAGACCCTGTCTCAAATAAAAGTAAAAAAAATGGGCTGGGGGTGCAGCTCAGTGGTCCAGCACTTGTAGAGCATGCAAGTGCGAGGCCCTGGGTTCAACCCCTAGTACCGCAAAAAACAAAACAAAACAAAACAAAAAAAACCCTATGAGGGTCGCTATGAGTCAGATACTGACTCGATGGCACCTAACAACAACAAGCATATTAATAGACACTCAGCAGCCGCATCCCAGCGCTCAGAGGCTGGAGGATCTTGAGTTTGAGACCAGCCTCGGCTACACAGAGGTCCACGGGCATCCTGAGCTATGTAATGAGATCCTGGCTTGGAAAACCAGGGGCTGAGGGTGTAGCTAGGCGGTAGAGTGCTGCTTGGCTAGCATGTGCTGATCCCTGGGTTCAGGCTCCAGGTCTGGGAGAAAAAAAAAAAATCAGATCCTGAGTAATGAGCAACCATGACATTTTGTCAGCCTCTCCAGGGGGGAGAAAGAAAGAATCTGTAAGAGAGAGAGTCCTGGGTTCCAGCAACAGGAATAGAGAATATGCTGGAAAATGATGTGAGAATGTACAGGTGGGAGCTGATGGTCAATGGCGGCAGTGGTGTGGGTGTGAATTTATAGGGGCCTCCTTTTTGTTGTTGTTGTTGTTGTTATTGTTGTTGTTGTTGTTGTTGTAGTACTGGGGGTTGAACCCAGGGCCTCGAGCCTGCATGCTCTGCAAGTGCTGGACCACTGAGCTGCACCCTCAGCCCATTTTTTTTACTTTTTGAGACAGGGTCTCGCTAAATTCCTCAGACTGCCTCTGGTCTCGAACTTGCGATGATCCTCCTGCCTCTGCCTCCCCAAACCGCTGGGATTATAGGCATGCCCCACAGTGCCTGGCCCTTTTTTTTTTTTTTTTTTTTTTTTTGAGGCAGGGTCTTACTATGTAGCCAGGCTAGCATCCAACTCTGTATGTAGCCCAGGTTAGCCTGAAACCCTCCATCCTCTGGAATTACATACATGTACCACCAGACCCGGCCCTTGGACCAGACCCAATAGTGCTTGGCTTCATTTTCAGTTTTCAGTTTTTTGGGGGGCCCTTGCTCTAAATCATCAGCCCAATGTGCTATATACATAGATCCTGGAATTGGTGGTGCTTTGGGAGTGAAGTCTCAGTTGGATGAGCAGGAAACAGGAGACTATGGCAGCAGGTAAAAGTTAGCAGGAGATTGACTTATTTACAGTATTTTATTTTGAGACTGGGTCTTGCTGTGTAGCCCCAGGCTGGCCTTGAACTCACCATCCTTCTGCCTCCACCTCCCAAGTGCTGGGATTATGGACATGTACTGCCATACTTGGCTCAAATTAGAGCTTTAACAATCACCAAAAGTCAGGGGTAATTACCGAAAGCTAAACTGCCTGTGAACTCCAGAGACTTACGGTAGAGATGCTGGCTATCCTATTTGAATGATAGGCTGGATTTCTTTTTTTTTTTTTTTTCCCCAGTAGCTCACATATGCTAGGCTCCTGCCCCTGAGTCTCCCTCAGTCTCTTTTTTATTTTTTATTTAGAAACAGACTGGCACAGCCGGACGCGGTGGCACACGCCCAGCGGTTTGGGAGGCGGAGGCAGGAGGATCTCAAGTTCGAGACCAGAGGCAGTCTGCGTAACTTAGTGAGACCCTGTCTCAAATAAACTAAAAAAATGGGCTGAGAGTGCAGCTCAGTGGTCCAGTACTTGCAGAGCATGCAGGTGTGAGGCCTTGGGTTCAACCCCCAGTACTGCAAAAAAAAAAAAAAAAAAAAAAGAAACAGACTGGCACATCTTCTCTTGAAGGTCACCTCTGTGCCATCCATGCAAACAGGAACCCGATCTAAGTCTCTTCTAATTTATTTATTTATTTATTTTTTTATTTTATTTTATTTTTTTTTGCAGTACTTGGGGATTAAACCCAAGGCCTTGCACATACTTTGTAAGTGCTCTACCACTGGGCTGCACCCCCAGCCTATTTTTTGTTTTTTATTTTGACATAGTCTCATTAAATTACGCAGGCTGCCTCTGACCTCAAACTCTCGATCCTCCTGCCTCCACTTCCCAAGTCGCTGGGATTACAGGCATGCACCACCATGCTAGGCTCTAGGTCTGTTCTTGACCTGTAGCCCGAGCCCAACACAATGTTCAGCCTGGTAAACAGGTGCTACGGAGGCATTTGTGCATGTTCTCTCTTCCCTCTACCAATATTATTTGAGCATCTACTGTGTGTAAGGTCCTATGCACAAAGGTGGGTACAACAGAGCAGCCCCGGTCTTCAAAGTCCCATTGGGGTACTGGAGGGTACAAGGCAGGAAGCAGTCTGTGCAATGCCAGCTGACTGTTGTCACTGGGGAGGTGAAGAGTGTGGTGGGGTCTTATGGTCCACACTGGATAGTACGTCTGTGAAAGCTGAGCAGGTCACTGTGGAGCCCGCCTGTAATTCCAGCAATTTGGGAGGCTGAGGCAGGAGGATCCTGAGTTCCAGGCTAAGGGCAACCTGTGCAATTTAGCAAGACAGTGTCTCAAAATAAAAAATAAGTAAAGGGGCTAGGGGTACAGCTAGGTGGTAGCATATGTGAGGCCCTGGTTTCAACCCCTAGTACTAGGAAAAAGAAAGAAGGAAAGGAAGGGAGGGAAGGAGGGAAGGAAAGGAAAGGAAAGGAAAGGAAGGGTAAGGGAAGGGAAAAGAAAAGAAAAGAAAAGAAGAGAGACGAGAGAAAGCAAGCCAAGATTTAAGATTTGGTTACAGGTGCAGTGGCGCACACCTGTAATCCCAGTGACTCAGGAGGCAGAGGTAGGAGGATTGCAAATTTGAGACTAGACGCAGTCTGCGTAACTTAGCAAGACCCTGTCTTAAAAGGTAAAAAAATGGGCTGGGAGTGCAGCTCAGTGGTCCAGCACTTGCAGAGCATGTAAGCACGAGGCCCTGGGTTCAACCCTCAATACCACACACACACACACACACACACACACACACACACACACACACACGTTGGTTAAAGCGAAGGAGGAGAACAGAGTGATGTGTATTCCAGGCAGACAGAACAGCATGTGCCAATGCCCCTCCACGGGAAGAGAGCCCAGACATTAGGGGAATTGAAAGTAATTCAGCCTGGCTAGGTCCTGGCGTCAAGTGGCAAGGGATAAGGCCGAAAACACAAACAAAGCCAGACTGAGCAAGACATTTTAAAACTGAGCTAAGAAGAGGAAGAGCACTGAGGAGCCATGGTAGGGGTTTGAGGGAGGGCATGGCATGATCAGATTTGCAAATGTGAGAAAGCTCTCCAGGCATCATGGCTGTAATCCCAGCACTCAAGAGGCTGAGGCAGGAGAACCTCAAATTCCAGGCCAGCTTGAGCTACGTAGGGAGACCCTGTCTCAAAATAAATAAATAAAATAAAATAAATAAGGTGGAGGCAGGAGGATCTTGGGTTCCAGGGCCAGAGGCAGCCTGAGTAACTTAGCGAGACCCTGTCTCAAAATAAAAAATAAAACAGAGGGTTGATGGTCTAGTTTAGTGGTGGTGTGCTTGCAAAGCATGTGCGAAGCCCTGGGTTCAAAGGCCCAGTACTGCAAAACAAAGAAATAAATAAGTGTTTGAATGGAGGGAAGAGGGATGGTTCTAACAAGGTTTGAGAGATAAATCAGTGGGACCTAGTGATTCATTACTTGTTGAGGGTAGAAAATGCAGAGGAAAACATCCAAGTTTCTGGCTGAAGCTAGTAGTTTGAAGGCACTATTTACCAAATAGGGGCTGGGATTTAGCTCAGTTGGTAGAGCGCTGCGCTGCAGTCTCTGAGGTCCCGAGTTCAATTCCCAGCACTGTAAAAATGGGAGAAGGGCCTGGCAATCCACTCCCAAGGCAATCCCGAAACAGTCAGCCATTGAAAACCCTATGAGGGTCGCTATGAGTCGGATACCGACTCGATGGCACCTAACAACAACAACAACATTTACCAAATAGGGAAAGTTAGGTTTAGGTATAGGGGACACAAGTAGGACAAACTGAATTTCAGGAGTGATTGTTGTTGTTAGGTGCCATCGACTCATGTCTGACTCACTGCAACCCTCATAGGGTTTTCTATGGCTGATTATTTCAGGATTGCCTTGGGAGTGGACTGCCATGTCCTTCTCCCATTTTGGAGATGCTGGGAATCGAACCCGGGACCTCAGAGACTGCAGAGCAGCACTCTACCAAGTAAGCTAAATCCCAGCCCTCAGGAGTGATCAGGGCACTTGAAATGAATACCACCATATTCTGTGAGTTTCTCAAGAGCAAAAGGTCTGTCTTGTTTATTTGTGTGCTCCCTGACCCAGTAGGCCCTGCCACACAAAATACCAAACTGTGCTGAATAAAACAGTGAACAGAGGTTAGGGTATGACTCAGTGTTAGAGCAATTGCCTGGCATATCCAAGACCCTGGGTTTGAGGCTCAGCACTGCAAAACAAAACAAAGCAATGACCAGAAGCAGCCTTCCTAATTGACTGGAACAGGAAAACATTTAGGAGCCTGGTGTCTTAGTCTGGATGGCTAGGATTTGTGGCTGTCATAAAAAGACTGAATCTCAGTAGCTTGCACACCAAAGATTGATTTTTCTTTTTCTTTTTTTCTTCTTTTATTTCTGTTCTTTTCTTTTCTTTCTTTCTTTTCTTTTTCCTTTTTTTTTTTTTTTCTGGTACTGGAGGTTGAACCCAGGGCCTTGCGCCTGCATGCTCTCCAGGTGCTGGACCACTGAGCTGCATCCCCAGCCCATTTTTTACTTTTTGAGACAGGGTCTTTCTAAATTACGAAGACTGCCTCTGGTCTCGAACTTGCGATCCTCCTGCCTCCACCTCCCCAGCCGCTGGGATTACAGGCATGCGCCACCGCGCCCGGCATTCTTTTTTTTTTTTAATAGTATTTGGGGTTGGACCCAGGACCTTGCATATACATTGCAAATGATCTCCCACCATACCGCACCCTCAGCCCACTTTTTAATTTTCCCATTTCTTATTTTATTTTATTTTAATCTAGAGACAAGGTCTCTCTGAGTAACACAGGCTGCCTCTGGCCTGGAACTCAGGATTCTTCTGCCTCCACCTCTCTTGTCTCTGGGATCACAGGCGTGGCCTCGGGGCCAGGCCCCTCCCCAACCTCCAGATGAGATCTCCGAGGGCTGAGACAGGGTCTCCTGAGGCCCAGGCCGGCCGGCAACTCGTCATCCTCCCGCCCCCACCTCCCATGTTGCTGAAATTACAGATGTGTACCACTATACCCGGCAAAAGTGGATTTTTTCACTTGCTCTGTATGTGCCTCTGACCCGACAGAGCCTTTGCTCCAAGTGGCCTTCACTCGGGGACACTAACTGGAATGTTACTTGGTCACTGTGAGGTGAACTCGGCAGACACATTTCGTTGGCCAGAGCATATGACAGAGCCATGCCTTGCTTCAAGACGGTGTGGTAGCCCGGCAGGGTGGCGCACGCCTGTAATCCCAGCTGTTCGGGAGGCAGAGGCAGGAGGATCCCAAGTTCGAGACCAGAGGCAGTCTACATAATATAGCAAGACCCTGTCTCAAAAAGAAAAAAAATAGGCTGGGGGTGCAGCTCAGTGGTCCAGCACTTGCAGAGCATGCAGGTGCGAGGCCCTAGGTTCAACCCCCAGAACTGCAAAAAAAACAAAAAAAGAGGGTGTGGTTGCCTGGGGATGTTGCTAAATGATGGAGTGCCTGCCTAGCATGCAGGAGGCCCTGGATTTGATCCCCAGCACTGGGGTTAAAAAATAATAATAATAAATAAGCCAGAGGTGGTGGTGCATGCCTGGAATCCCAGCACTCACAGGCTGAGGCAGGGGGATCAATGCAAGGCCAGCCTGGGCCAGACAGCAAAACTCATCTCAAAAACCCAAAGCCATACAACAACAACAAAAAAAGAGCTTATGAAAGTGCCAATCGCCTCATGCCACCAAGACAGAGAAGTGGTGACGCTGAGGACCAATACGAACGAGGACCAGGTTCCAGTTCCGGTTCTACTTGTGCAAACTTAGACAAATCATCTCTCCTCCTGGAGCCTCAGTTCTTCCCATCTATAAAATGGGACAATAATACTCTCTTCACAGAGCTGCAGTGAAGATCAATTGAATGCTAGGAAAGAATGTTTTATTTAAATAGGGACAGAGGACTCCCGGAGCAGGAAGCTGTGATGTTCTCAGGACAACAGGGAGGAAGCCTGAAATAAATGTGTGGCTGGTGTGCCCATGACCATAGGTAAAACAGAATCCTTGAATGTGCTGGGGACACCAGGGTGGCTAAAATACCTCTGTGCCTTGCCCTGACTTCCCGAATTCTCTGTGTGTGTGTGTGTGTGTGTGTGTGTGTGTGTGTGTGTGTGTGTGGTACTGGGGGTTGAACCCAGGGCCTCACGCTTGCATGCTCTGCAAGTGCGGGACCACTGAGCTGCACCCTCAGCCCTTTTTTTTTTTACTTTTTAAGTTACACAGACTGCCTCTAGTCTCGAACTTGCGATCCTCCTGCCTCTGCCTCCTGAGCCTCTGGGATTACAAGTGTGCGCCACCGCACCTGGCTTGACTTCCCAAATTCTTAAGCATTTTCCGACCTTTCATTACCCCAGCCTGCATTCCTTCAATGAGACAGTGGGTCTCTGAGAAGTCCCTGGCAAATGGAGACAAAGCCATTCCTGCCAGGAGTGGATGGAGCTGGGGGGAGGGGGGGTCAAGGTGTCCTGCTCCCTCTTTGGCTGGGAGCCAAGGCCCAGGTTTGGAGCTTGTGGGAGGCAGAATCATGGCCCCTCAAAAACATACATATCCTGGGGCCGGGCTTGGTGGCGCACGCCTGTATTTCCCAGCGGTTTGGGAGGCGGAGGGGGGAGGATCACAAGTTCGAGACCAGAGGCAGTCTGCGTAATTTAGCGAGACCCTGTCTCAAAAAGTAAAAAAAATGGGCTGAGATGCAGCTCAGTCGTCCAGCACTTGCAGAGCATGCAGGCGCGAGGCCCTGGGTTCAACCCCCAGTACCGCAAAAACCAAACCAAACCAAACCAAAACAACAACAAAAAACATACATATCCTAACCCCCAGAGCCCATGAATATGTTCCTTTACATCCTGTTATGGCTTGTGTGGAATGTGTCCCCCCAGGCTCAGGTGCTGAACACTTGGTTCCCTCTGATGGCACTATTTGGGGAGGACCTGGGAAATTTGGGGAGTGGGACCTGGCTTGAGGAAGTAGGTTTCTGTGGGCATATCTTCGGAGGCTGAATATTGTCCAGAATCCCGCTCTGTCTGACCCTCTGTGCTTCCTGTCTGCTTCTGCTGTGGCATCAGATCTCCAAAGCTAAGCAGGATCGGGCCTGGTTAGTCCTTGGATGGGAGACGGCCTGGGAACACCAGGTGCTGTAGGCTTGGAAGAAGGCCCCAGCAACCTACTCCCAAAAAACACTCAGCCATTGAAAACCCTATGAATAGCAGAGAAGCACTGACAATAGTGTTTCACCTGCTGTACGTTGGATCCCTATGAGTTGGACACCAACTGAACAGCACAGAACCACAACTGTTCTTAATAAGGAAGCAAAATTCACTAAACAATGTCCTTTTCTATTGCTAAAAGCAGCATATGTCTCACCCAGTCTTACCATCCTTCCTGGATGGATGTAATAGGGAGGAGGCTGCCTTGCATCCTAGCAAGGCTGCTGTTTGTAAAGGGATTATCTATCAGGGAAGCATTGACCGACAACGACAACGCCTTTGTCCCACAGGAGGCTCGCATTGATATTCATATTACAGGTGGCTGGGAAGCTCATGGCCAGGCTGGGAGGTGGTTGGCTGCGGAGCCCTCTACTCCCTTTCTTCCTGCCTGTTAGCCTCCAACAGGGAGATGACTCTGGGTTATCCAGGCGGTCTGATATCATCACAGGAGGCCTTCAAAGATGGAAGAGGGTTGGACGTAGTCCACCTGCAATCCCAGCACTGAGGAGGCTGAGTCAGGAGGATCATCATGAGTTCAAGGCCAGCCTCAGCTACACACAGAGACTCTCAAAAAAATAAAAAGAAAAGAAGAAAGGAAGGAAGGGAGGGAGGGAGGGAGGAGGAAAAGAAAGAGAAAAAAAGAGGCACAGTCAAAGAAGGACAAAAACTGTTGGAAGCAGAGGTCAGAGTGACGTAATTCCTGGCTAGAGGAAGGTCATCAGCTGTCATGAAATAAAGGCAGCTTCTGAAAGCTGGAAAAGGTAATGGCAGATTCTTCCCTAGAGCCTCAAGACTGAGCAGCCCCGCTAACACCTTGACATTAGCCAAGGGCCCTTTCAGACTTGTGACCTAGAGAACTGCAAGGCAGGGATTCTATGTTGCCTCTGGTCATTTGTTATAGCAGTGAAGAGGAAACTAATACAGACCTGGTGAGCTGACCTGAAGGGCAGGGGTTTGACCCTTAAGTCATGCAGCCTGGGGCTGAGAGAGAGGCTCTGGCAGGATCCCTTGGGGAGGCTGAGTAGAGGTGGAGCAAGACCAGAGTTGCCCCAGAAGCAGCCCTTGGGGAAGTCCCCTATGTCCCTTCCCCCACTCCTCTCAAGAACTTTTCTCTTCCAGTGACTCCAACGCCTTGCTATGTGACTTTCAGCAAATCCTTTTCCTTTGCTGGATTTAGATTTCTTTTTCTTTCTTTCTTTTTTTTTTTTTCCTTTGTGGTACTAGGGTTTGAACCCAGGGCCTTGCACTTGCATGCTATGCAAGTGCTGGACCACTGAGCTGCACCCCCAGCCCTTTTTGTTTTTCTTTACTTTTTGAGACAGTTGTTGTTGTTGTTAGGTGCTATCGAGTCGGTATCCGACTCATAGCGACCCTCATAGGGTTTTCAATGGCTGACTCTTTCGGGATTGACTTGGGAGTGGATTGCCAGGTCCTTCTCCCATTTTTGTGGTGCTGGGAATTGAACTTCAGACCTCAGAGACTGCAGCGCAGCACTCTACCAATTGAGCTAAATCCCAACCCCTTTAGTCTCCCTAAATTACGCAGACTTCCTCTGGTCTCCAATTTGCGATCCTCCTGGCTCCGCCTTCCAAGCCTCTGGGACTACAGGCGTGCACCACCACGCCCAGCTGGGTTTAGATTTCTGTGTATGTAAAAGGAAAGAAAGGAGCTGGAGTTTAGCTCAGCTGGTATCGTTCTGTCCTGCGCTGAGGCCCTGGGTTCGATCCCCAGCACAGCACAAATGGGAGAAGGACCTGGCAGCCCACTCCCGAAACAATCCCAGAACAATCAGCCATCAAAAACCCAATGAATAGCAGAGCACTGACATAGCGCCGGGCGTGGCACAGTGTCGGGAGAGTGTTTCGTTCTGGAAGGCACCTAACAGGAACAGCAAAAAGGAAAGAGATGGCCTGGGGATTCTCTAAAGGCCGTGGAGGCCTGCCAGGGTGAGTCAGCGTTTCCAGGATGTGACAGGCCTGCCGAGAGCTTGTGGATGATGCTTTTGGGCCGCTGCCCTCCAGTCCCATCCTGGTTTCCTCCAGAGAGTCCTGCCTGGAGTCTTTCTTACCGAGGGAAATAACGCACTCCTACTCAAACAAGGGGGCTGGGATTTAGCTCAGTTGGTAGAGCACTACTCTGCAGTCTCTGAGGTCCCGAGTTTGATTCCCAGCACCGCAAAATGGGAGAAGGATGTAGCAACCCACTCCCAAGCAATCCCGAAAACAATCTGCCATTGAAAACCCTATGAGGATCGCTATGAGTCGGATTCTACTCGAAGGCACCTAACAACAACAACTCAAACAAGGACCTCAGTTAGAACACAGGAGGG